>OV050030.1:107467215-107644613 GCA_920105625.2 Clusia tigrina | reverse complement strand
ATATAATATTATATATATATATATATATATATATATATATATATATATATATATATATATATATATATATATATATATATATATATACTAATGTCGTGGCCTGCATTAGTTCAACAAATTAATGATATAAAGAATGAATTGGACAAATTAATGATATAAAGAATGAATTGGATAGGTCTTTTAAATCTCTTTTAAACATTATTAATTTAGTTAACCAACATAATAGTTTGGTGACACTCTATATATATATATATATATATATATATATATATATATATATATATATATATATATATATATATATATATATATATATATATATATATATATATATATATATATATATATATATATATATATATATATATATATATATATATATATATATATATATATATATATATATATATATATATATATATATATATATATATATATATATATATATATATATATATATATATATATATATATATATACTAATGTCGTGGCCTGCATTAGTTCAACAAATTAATGATATAAAGAATGAATTGGACAAATTAATGATATAAAGAATGAATTGGATAGGTCTTTTAAATCTCTTTTAAACATTATTAATTTAGTTAACCAACATAATAGTTTGGTGACACTCTATAAAGATTATTTTGAAAAATTAACGCCGGGACATTTAGTTTCTTTCGAAAAGATTTTTTCAAAGCTTAAAACTCGACTGGCTGGTATTCTTGACAGGTTTTCAATTACAGAGATTCCTTCTGAATCCTTTTTAGAAAATTTTGACTTAAAATTAGAATTTACTAGAAGGTACAGATTCGGACTTAGACTTGGATACCTCGACACTTTACCCGGAGTTACAAGCAGAAAAAGTAAAAATGCCTCAATCAGTGCAATCTATGATTCAAGAGCTTGTACATAACCAAAACTTACTTATGAAAACTCTACTCTGTTTAAAACAACGCTAAAAGGTACTGCTAGAAATATTATAACCAATGAAAATATAATAGATCAGGTTATAAACAAACTAAGTATTTCAATAAAATGTGATACTACAGAAGCGGCAGTAAAGTCTCTAATAAAAAATTCAACTAACGAAAGGACAAAAATTATTATGCAAGCAGGTCAATTTCCATCTTTGGGGGATGCTATCACAAAAATGTCAGTGCATCGGAAGATAGTAGTAGCACTTCAGATATTTTCTTTGCCAGTTCATACAGAAATTCTTCTCGTGGTGGTAGAGGCCGTGGAAGATTTGACGGTTACAACAAACGTTATGGAAATTTCAATAACTATCGAAACAGAAATAGGAATTACAATAATAATAATAATAGTCATGGTAATAACAATAACCGCGGCAGAGGAAGATATTACAGTATCTCCCAAAACAGTAATTACAACAATAACAACAATAATAACAACAGATCAACGGGACATTATAACGCTAGAACCTTTGAAGCTGATGAACAGAATCAGGGGAAACTTAAGTGTTTCCCTGAGCAATGCAGGGGAGCAACACTAAGTACAAACATTTTTACTCTTAATCTTAATTTCTGTTGCTACATTACTTTCCACACCACTTTCACAAAAAACCCAGTAACTCTTTTAGTCGATACAGGAGCAGATATTTCGCTCATCAAAGTAAACACAGTATTTAAGTATGTACAAATAATATCGGATAGTGGCTGCAAAATTAGAGGAATAGGAGAGGGTATAATTGAATCAATAGGAACAGTTACCGGAAATTTACTGGTAAAAAATTTTAGCTGCATACATACATTTCAAGCGGTAGAGTCCAATTTTCCAATACCTTGTGACGGAATCTTGGGGTTGGATTTCATACGAAAATATAATTGTATTTTGGATTTTTCACAAAGTGTCAGTTCTTTCAACTTAAATGTTGGATCTCAAACAGTTTCACTAGATTTAAACCCATCTCCTATGAAAAATTCAATTTCATTGCCAGCCAGAGCAGAAGTTATTAGAAAAATAGACGTTGAAAACTTGAATGAAGATTTGTTTGTACCTACACAAGAACTTTCAAATGGCATTTTTATAGCAAATTCCATACTTTCTAAATCTCATTGCCATGTAAGAATAGTAAACACGACTGAAAATAATGTTATGCTGGAAAATAAATCCATCAAAACTGAAAGATTAGATAATTATGATATCAATCTCAAAAATTGCAAAAATACAGAACTCAATAATGAAAGGAAAAATCTTATTCTTAATAAATTATCTAAAAATTTTGCCAACTTTGTAAAGAACGATCTAACTAAATTATGTGAAGAGTTTAGTGACATTTTTGCGTTGGAATCCGATGAAATAACAACGAATAACTTTCACAAACAGAAACTGAGACTAAGTGATAATAGCCCAGTATATATTAAAAATTATAGAATTCCAGAAACTCAAAAAACTGAAATCAAGTGGGAAAACTAAAATTTGATGGCATTATAGAACCATCGGTATCAGACTATAATAGCCCTCTGCTACTGGTACCCAAAAAATCATTGCCAGGTTTTTTTTTTTTTATAATTCAACATGGATTTATTTATTGCATCTTTTCAATCGAAACCAACAATAATTTTACAAAGCTTACAACTAATAAATAAATTGATGCTCCGCGCCAGTGCTTAGAGCAATTTTAGTTCAAGTATTATATAAATTATGTAGAAAAAAAAAATAAATATAAAAATATTAATATAAAGAAACTCTATTTTTTTAAAAAAAAGTGGCCTTTTAAGTCGAGATGTATTCATCCTATAAAGCAGATTCCTTGCTAGTTCGTTAGGATGACACTGAAGTTTGAATTGGTATTTTGTTTTTAAAACTGCTAGTTCTTCTTCAACGGGTGCTATATTAAGGTCGCGGTGAATATTTTCGTTTCTGACGAACCATGGAGCGCCGCTGATCGTTCTCAGAATTTTCGATTGAGCCCTTTGAATTATTTGCAAGTTTGATGCACTAGTAGTGCCCCATATCTGAATACCATAAGTGCAAATCGGTTTAATTACAGCCTTGTATATAAGTACTTTATACTCGAAGCGCAGTTTTGATTTTCGATTGGTAAGCCAATACAAGGAACTTGCCTTGAGTTTCATTTGCATTTTCTTGGCTTCTATATGTTTTTTCCAGGTGAGCCATCGGTCAAAATGCACTCCTAAGTATTTAACCTCTGTTGCTTGCGGGATTACAATGCCATTTAAGGAGACTGCTGGACAAGAACTGGGCTTAAGAGTAAATGTCACATGTACACTTTTTTGCTCATTTACTTTGATGCGCTAATCTGCTAGCCAACTTTCTATTGTTTTAAGGTGTTCCTCTAAATCCCGGGAGGCTATCCGTGGATTTAGGTGAGAGCTCAGGATAGCTGTGTCGTCAGCGAAAGTCGAGGTAACGAGGTTTTTATCCGTTGGCAGATCGGAAGTGTACAGAGTGGAAAGCATAGGTCCAAGCACACTACCTTGTGGTACTCCAGCCATAATTTCAAAGTCTGGCGTTACAAATTCTTTATATTTAACCCTAAATTTGCGATTTGTTAAATATGACTCCAGAATCTTATTTGGCAGAAGTTTTTTAATTTTATATATAAGTCCTTCGTGCCAGACTTTGTCAAAGGCTTGTGCAACGTCTAGGAATATTCAGGAGCAGTACATCCTCTGTTCAAATGCTCGCCTTATTTCAGAGGCAATACGGTGCACCTGCTCAATAGTTCCATGATGTTTGCGGAAACCAAATTGGTGGTGAGGAATGATTAAATCGAGCTTTGGTGCTAATTTTTCCAGCAATAAGCGTTCGAGCGTTTTAGAGAGCGTTGGCAGGAGACTTATGGGCCGATAAGAAGATACCTGAGTAGGGTCTTTTCCGGGTTTTGGAATCATTATTATTTCCGATGTTTTCCATGTTGTAGGGAAGTAGCCCAGACGGAGTATTGCGTTAAAAATGTGTGTGAGATGTATTAGAGCTATTTGCGGCAACGGCAACGGCACTTACCATTTTATTGGTAATTAGGTCACAACCAGGTGCCTTTTTTGGGTTTAGACTCGTTGTACATACCCGTATAACTTCCTTTGGTTTGAAATGAATTGGTACTGCTGACTTCGTAATTGAAAAGTTCTGTATGCTAGTGTTGTTGCAGGTCGGCGGGTTAGGTTGAAATACTGACCTCAGATGGGCTGCAAAGAAGTTGCCTTTTTCTTCTTCTGTTTTTGCCCAAGTTCCATCGCTTTGTCTTAGAGGCGATTCACTATCCTTCGGTGTTTTAACCATTCTCCAGAGTGAGTAATTGGTGACTTTGAGAGGAGCCAAATCTTCAAGGTACTTATTAAGGTTTTCTTCCTTTTCCTCCCGTAGAGTGTTTTTCAGCTGATTTTGTAATGACTTTAATTTTACTCTTAGTGCTGGAGATCTGTATTTTTGCCATTCACGCCTTAATCTCCTCTTTTCTCTAACGAGGCATTCCACATAGTGTGACGTAGTGTGTCTCTCGTTAGTTTTAGTTGAGTTTTGTGCGGGCGTGGCACTAATAGCAGCTGCTTTTATTATTGAACCAAGAGCCTGCGTCGCTGATTCAATGTCCTCTCCACTCTTAAGTTTTGTTTTAACGCACACGTGGGTACTAATATATTTGCGATATTTGAGCCAGTTTGTGTTCTTGGAGGTCAGTTTTATTGTTTTTTCAATGAACCCTGGTATTTTTTTTAAATATATTATCACCGGTGAGTGATCGGATGATAAGTCGAAACAGGGCTCGGTTTCCAAGAAACACCAGATGATACAAAGTCTAGACCATTCCGAGAGGGTTGATTAACCGTGAGCCCCAGTAGGTATGTTTAGAATTGAAGTCTCCGGCAGAGAGAAATTTGTTACCGAGCGATTTAAAGAAAGAAACAAAATCTGTTGTGGAAATAGGAAACCTAGGAGGACAATAGACTGATGAAATTACTATTGGCTCACCCCAACACTGTAAAGAGATGGAAGTAGAATGGATGTTTTTTTTGCATAGGATTCCAGAAAGTAATGCTTTAATCGAGACTTAATTAGAATTCCCGTACCACCATAACCTTTTCCTTGTGGGTGGTTTGTTGAGTAAAAATTATAGCCTGCTAGTTTGAAGTTATATTTTACAGTTAAATGTGTTTCTGAGATAAGCATGATGTCTATGCTGTTACTGTCTAGAAAAATTTTTAATTCAATTTTGTGTTGGTTAATACCGTTAGCATTCCAGTGACATATTTTTAGAACATTCATTTTTGTGAAAGTAGAGTTTTCATAAGTAAGTTTTGGTTATGTACAAGCTCTTGAATCATAGATTGCACTGATTGAGGCATTTTTACTTTTTCTGCTTGTAACTCCGGGTAAAGTGTCGAGGTATCCAAGTCTAAGTCCGAATCTGTACCTTCTAGTAAATTCTAATTTTAAGTCAAAATTTTCTAAAAAGGATTCAGAAGGAATCTCTGTAATTGAAAACCTGTCAAGAATACCAGCCAGTCGAGTTTTAAGCTTTGAAAAAATCTTTTCGAAAGAAACTAAATGTCCCGGCGTTAATTTTTCAAAATAATCTTTATAGAGTGTCACCAAACTATTATGTTGGTTAACTAAATTAATAATGTTTAAAAGAGATTTAAAAGACCTATCCAATTCATTCTTTATATCATTAATTTGTCCAATTCATTCTTTATATCATTAATTTGTTGAACTAATGCAGGCCACGACATTAGTATATATATATATATATATATATATATATATATATATATATATATATATATATATATATATATATATATATATATATATATATATATATATATATATATATATATATATATATATATATATATATATATATATATATATATATATATATATATATATATATATATATATATATATATATATATATATATATATATATATATATATATATATATATATATATATATATATATATATATATATATATATAAAAGGGGAAATTTTCAGATACGTAAATTTATATAAATTTTGTCCATTTTTCTGGTTATGATTGTTCACCTGGATCCTTAAAAAAAATCCGGAAAAAAGGAGAGCTGAATCCGCTCCTGTAGTGATCACACAAAGTATTCTGAATGTTTATATTCCAAATGTTATTAAAACAAAATCGAATAAATCTGCAATTGTTAATAAATGCTTCGACTACCAGCAATTGTTATTAATAATACTAACGATTTTAAAAAACTGCATTCTATGCTTATCACAACAATAAAAAAGAATTTTTTGTCGAAATTTTAAATAACGGTACTTTTAGAGTAAATTTCTTTGACTCATGCGACTACCGGACGGTAACAATAATTCTTACGAACAAAAACATCCCTGTGTTTAGCTACGAAGACAAGCAAACCAGACCAATAAAAGTCATCGCTAAGAATCTTCGTCATTCGTGTGACCAGGAATCAATCGTAAATGATTTGAAAGCACAAGATCTAAAAGCAGTTAGCGCCATAAATAATCTAAAGCGGAAGACTAATCAGCCTCTCGAAATGTTTGCAATTGTGGAGAGTCCCATCCAACAAACTATCGAGGTTGTGTAATTGCACCGGAACTCAAAAAAATTAAGTCAGTTGCGAGTCAAGATACGACTACCTACGAGTAGTTGACTCGCGACACAACCCAAGTAGCTTATCGACCGGTTGTAGCTATAATTAATATTACACATATGAATTTCACAAGTGTTACAATTACTCAGTGATACACAAACTAGGGCTAAAATGCACCATTGGCATTTTATATGAACTGGGTCATTCAATAATTGTTTGGTCAACACCTGTGTAATTGGAACACCTAAGTAGGTTATAAAAATGATTATTCAACTAGAATTAAGAATTTAAATAAGAGTGTATTAAGAATAAAGCGAGTTGTATATTTCTGAAAGCGAAACGTTGTGTGCTGTTTTTTTCGCCGCAGTCGACAAGTATTTAAAGGTGTCAGACAACTGCAGGGCGCATTGCACCGGCCAACGCAAGGAAAACACAACAATTGGCGCCGCCGGTAGGATCCAAAGTCGAGTGCCAGGAAAAGAGCACTCCTACGCGGGAATCCACCAACGGGAAACCACTTCGAAGGACCATTAGGATAACCAACCCAAAGGAGTTCAATGGAGGGAGCAAGAATATTGGTGAGTATGCTTATTTTAGGATACTTTAGTAATTAAGTACATTATGTCGACTTTTCTTCGGTGGCCGTGTGGGCGCTTTTGCGCCAGTCATGCAGAAGAAGCAGCATCGGGGCTGAATAGCCGCTGCGGTTAGGTGACAATAGGTTGATCCTTAAAATTTATTTTTTTTTTGGTCAGGTTGTATAGGTTTATTTCTCTTCGGCGTTACAAAAAAATTCTAAAGAATTTGTTGACGTAAATTTATTAATGGGCTAGTAGAGCATTTGCGTTCTCTGCCATGCTTCACTTTTCGTTGTTACGACAACTTCTTGCATTGGCTCAAATTACTGTCCGGTACAATTTCTAAAAATGTCAAGCCAAGCTTTCAATTCCTAATTCATTAAGTCATTTATAAATTTTAACTAAGTCTACACTTTTATGTTATAAAGTAATTTCAGTAATTCAATTAAAGACACATTCAATTCGATCATTCTCGGGACGTGTAACTGAGTTTTATTTGCGCATAGAGTGAGACATTAATGGCGATCCACGTTTTCGAACAATTGAAAAACATTATAAAGTTTAGTATCGGAAGAGACAATCTATGCAAGTGAAAAATGCATAGCATTAAAAATACAAAATGAAGAAATTGGTCAGATAGTGAGAAACGAAAAAACTGAGAAAAAAGATATTGTGCACTACACGCCTGTACCTGTGACAAACGAACATCAGGAAAATGAAACCAATTACTGGGCAATAAGCCTAGTAGGGTTAGTTACTTTATTCGTCGCGTTCATAATAATTAAAAACTACATTAAAAATAGACTTCGACAGGCAACAAGCGCACAGCGAATTTAATATAGAACAGTAAAAAAAAAGTGTCACAAATTAAAAAAAAAAGTACGTCTCTAAGCAATATTGAAGAAGTGCCTCCTTGCCTTGAGGCGCCAACATCTCACGAATCATGGACGGGGGCTGTGGTAGTAATAACAGCAACATGAACAGCAATAGCAGCAGGAAAAACTATAACTATATTACAACAGTGGAAGACTGTGTACAATACGACATCGTTCTTCATTTCGGAAACGAGCTATTGTCAGAGGTAAAGGAAGAACAAGGCAGAATCGAGTCAACGGAGGGGTTAATGCAAATACTTATGGCACCAGAAAGTAAAAGTTAAGATAAGTTCCTTATATTATCAAAGTTATCATAAGAAAAATTAGGAAATTATAATTAATAATTATAAATTATAAAAATTAGGAAAAAATATACGAGTATATATATACTAATGTCGTGGACTGCATTACTTCAACAAATTAATGATATAAAGAATGAATTTGATAGGTCTTTTAAATGTTTGAATAGAGAAAATTTACCAAAAAGGGAAACAGCACACAAGCACATCATTAATTTAGTTAACCAACATAATAGTTTGGTGACACTCTATAAAGATTATTTTGAAAAATTAGCGCCGGGACATTTAGTTTCTTTCGAAAAGATTTTTTCAAAGCTTAAAACTCGACTTGATGGTATTCTTGCAAGGTTTTCAATTAGAATATTTTGACTTAAAATTAGAATTACAAGAAGGTACAGATTCGGACTAAGACTTGGATACCGCGACACTTTACCCGGAGTTACGAGCAGAAAAAGTAAAAATGTCTCAAGCAGTGACTGACTTTCTTACAAGTGCAGCAAAGCTCTTACCAGAATTTGATGGTAGGTCAGAAAATTTGCGTAGTTTTTTGGATGCGTTGCAGTTGGTACAACTGATAACCGACACGCATGAGACTGTTGCTATTACTCTGATGAAAACAAAGCTAAAAGGTACTGCTAGAAATATCATAACCAATGAAACTACAATAGATCAGGTTATAAACAAACTAAGAATTTCAATAAAAGGTGATACTACAGAAGCACTTTCTGCAAAGCTTATGAATGTAAAGCAGCAAAAGAAAAATCCCAATACAGTTGCGAAAGAAGTTGAGGAAATAACTAACTAAGGGTTGCCATCTGAAACGGCATCGAAATATGCTACACAGACGGCAGTAAAGTCTCTAATAAAAAATTCAACTAACGAAAGGACAAAAATTATTATGCAAGCAGGTCAATTTCCATCTTTGGGGGATGCTATCACAAAAATGTCAGTGCATCGGAAGATAGTAGTAGCACTTCAGATATTTTCTTTGCCAGTTCATACAGAAATTCTTCTCGTGGTGGTAGAGGCCGTGGAAGATTTGACGGTTACGTGGAAGATTTGTTGCTACATAACTTTCCACACCACTTTCACAAAAAACCCAGTATCTTTTTTAGTCGATACAGGAGCAGATATTTCGCTCATCAAAGGAAACATGGTATTTAAGTATGTACAAATAATATCGGATAATGGCTGCAAAATTAGAGGAATAGGAGAGGGAATAATTGAATCAATAGGAACAGTTACCGGAAATTTACTGGTAAAAAATTTTAACTGCATACATACATTTCAAGAGTACAAGTTCTTTCAACTTAAATGTTGGATCTCAAACAGTTTCACTAGCTTTAAACCCATCTCCTATGAAAAATTCAATTTCATTGCCAGCCAGAGCAGAAGTTATTAGAAAAATAGACGTTGAAAACTTGAATGAAGATTTGTTTGTACCTACACAAGAACTTTCAAATGGCATTTTTATAGCAAATTCCATACTTTCTAAATCTCATTGCCATGTAAGAATAGTAAACACGACTGAAAATAATGGTTTGCTGGAAAATAAATCCATCAAAACTGAAAGATTAGATAATTATGATATCAATCTCAAAAATTGCAAAAATACAGAACTCAATAATGAAAGGAAAAATCTTATTCTTAATAAATTATCTAAAAATTTTCCCAACTTTGTAAAGAAGGATCTAACTAAATTATATGAAGAGTTTAGTGACATTTTTGCGTTGGAATCCGATAAAATAACAACGAATAACTTTCACAAACAAAAACTCAGACTAAGTGATAATAGCCCGGTATATATTAAAAATTATAGAATTCCAGAAACTAAAAAAACTGAAATCAATAGACAAGTGGGAAAACTAAAAAATGATGGCATTTTAGAACCATCGGTATCAGAATATAATAGCCCTCTGCTACTGGTACCCAAAAAATCATTGCCAGGTGAAACTGCTAAAAAATGGCGTTTGGTGATTGATTATCGTCAGGTAAACAAGAAACTATTAGCAGATAAGTTTCCTCTCCCACGTATAGATGATATACTGGATCAACTAGGTCGTGCTAAGTATTTTTCATGTTTGGATTTGATGTCAGGTTTTCATCAGATTGAACTCTCAGAGGAATCTAGAGATATCACTTCATTCTCAACAAATCAAGAGACTTCCTTTCGGATTAAAGATAGCACCCAACTCCTTTCAGAGGATGATTCATTTAGCATTTTTGGGACTAAAGCCTGACCAAGCTTTCCTGTACATGGATGATCTTATTGTAATAGGATGCTCAGAAAAACATATGTTTCGGAATTTACAAGACGTATTTTTGACATGCAGAAAGTATTATCTGAAGTTGCAACCTGAAAAGTGTACATTCTTTTCACAGGAAACTGTATTTTTGGGACATAAATGTACAGATAGAGGAATTCTTTCAGACAATAGTAAATATGAAACAATAAAAAATTAAATTCTTTATTCCTGTGAAAGTACATTCGATGCCATTATGTATGGAACTCGATTTCTTTTGCATGGCCACCACGGGCACGCTTGCAGAAATCCAGGCGCTGAACCCAATTTTCAACGGTTTTCAAGCATAAATCGGCCGATACTGCTGCAATTTCACGTTCGATATTCATACGGAGTTCATCAATCGTCGCTGGCTTGTTGGCATATACCATAGACTTGACGTAGCCCCACAGGAAATAATCTAACGGCGTCAAATCGCACGACCGAGGCGGCCAATCGACTGGGCCATTTCGTGAGATAACACGTTCACCAAACTTGGTTTACAGTAAATAGATTGTGGCATTCGCTGTGTGGCTTGTGGCGCAGTCCTGTTGGAACCACATGTCCTCCAAGTCCATATTATCCAATTGGGGCCAAAAATATTCGGTTATCATTGAACGGTAGCGATTCGCATTCACAGTAATGTGCCGGTCTTGATCACCACGGAAGAAGTACGGCCCAATGACGCCGCCGGATCATAAACCGCACCAAACCGTAATTTTTTCGGGATGCAATGATGACTCATGGAGTACGTGTGGATTGCTGTCTAACCAATAACGCATATTTTGCTTATTGACGAAGCCATTCAGCCAGAAATGAGCCTCATCATAAATTGGACGTAGCGCTGGAAGTTGAGGCGACTGACTCCGAATTTCGGTAGTAAATTTTAATAATTTCGACTCGTTGTTGGCTCGTATATCTTTGCACGATGAAATGGCAAACCTTACTGAAGAGAAATGTCAAAAGAGCGGAAAAAAATGGCGTCGTTTGCTGTCACTATCGATTTACTTTTGTAGCGTTTCTTTTGAAAACCCTTTATTAACAAAGTTATCATTAGAACAACTAGGAAATTAAAAATGAATTTTGTGTGTTGAAATATATATATATATATATACAGGCCCGAAAAACGTAACAATATTTTTATATATATATATATATATATATATATATATATATATATATATATATATATATATATATATATATATATATATATATATATATATATATATATATATATATATATATATATATATATATATATATATATATATATATATATATATATATATATATATATATATATATATATATATATATATATATAAATATATTGTTACGTTTTTACGGGCCTGGTTGGTCCGACCTCTGGATTGCGTAATAAGCACTAATAAACTCAAGTCGAAAAGATAGGATTTTATTACGATAATAAAATCCACTGCCAGTCGAGCTACTTTTTCAATACTTCTTAAAACTATTTAACTATGCTTAACTATATTTTCTGCTGCACAGCCTACTTATACAAATATTGTGCTGTGGCAGCAAGTGCTACTTTGTAACACTACCTTCCACCTAGATTTGTTCGTCCCGAACAATAACGTTTATCTCCTAAACCGACAATCTGTCCAGATGCACTACTTTGAGTTTCCCTCTGTTTCCTGGGTGCTTTCGAATCCTGTACACCACGTCATTGATCCTTTTTATGACTATGTATTGTCCCTCCCATTGAGTTTGTAACTTTGGGGACAACCCTTTCTTCCGTTGTGGGTTGTAGAGCAGAATCAAGTCGCCTTCCTCGAAGCCCTTGGAGTTTGCTCGCAGATCGTACCTTGCTTTCATCTTGTTGCTCCTTAGGAGGGTGCTGTCTCTTACGAGCTGATGGATTTCGTCCAACTCCCTTCGTTTTCTAGCTACGAATTCGTCTACTCCAAGCTGCTCTGTAGAATTTACGCCAAACTGTAGATCCGCTGGCAGCCTCGGATCCGAGCCGAAGAGCACCTTCGCCGGGGAATACGTCGTTGTGTCGTGTACTGCGGATCTATAGGCCAATAAGAGCGTTGCGATGTGCTGATCCCAGTCGCTCTGATGACCGTCTACAACCTTTCGGAGATGTTCCACTATCGTGCGATTAAAACGCTCGACCATACCGTCTGACTGCGGATGAAGCGGCGTTGTGCGTGTTTTTTTTTATCCCCAGCATTGCGCATAGTTGCTGAAACAATCTAGACTCGAAATTTCTCCTTTGGTACGAGTGCAGCTCCAAAGGGACTCCAAATCGGGATATCCAGTTTTCAATCAACGCTCCGGCGACTGTCTTAGCTTCCTGATTCGGGATGGCGTAGACTTCCACTTGCTGAAGTAGTCAACAACTACTAGCAGAAACCTATTACCAGCTTCATTAGTAGGAAACGGTCCGGCCACTTCTATTGCTACCCGCTCAAATGGTGCACCCACGTTATACTGGTGCATCTTTCCACGGCTTCTAGCGTGAGGTCCCTTCGCCTTGCTGCAACGATCACAAGTACGAACCAATTCTGCCACTAACTCCTGGCATCCGATCCAATAAAACCTCGCCTTGATTTTCTCGACCGTCTTTGATACACCAAAATGCCCTCCACTCGTGTCATCATGATAGGCCTTTAATATCTGTGGAATTCTGTCCTTGGGTACGATAACCAATCTTCGCGTTGCCTTGCCATCTGCGTTCTCCCAGATCCGAAGTAGACAACCGTCTTCCAGCGTTAAGCTTTGCCACTGTGCCCAGTACGCCTTCGCTATCGGGCTTTCTCCTGCTATCTCTTCCCACGTTGGCCTTCTGCCCTGCTCCATAGCTGTCATCAGGACCGCGAAATCAACGTCATGATTCTGGTCAGCCCGTATTTGGTCAAGAGACCACTCCTCATCAGGTAGCGCGCCTAGGCGGTGGACATTTACCACCGCTTCGCCATGTTCGGATTTACTGCAATGTGTGCACTCTGCTGCACAGGGGCGGCGTGATAGGGCATCCGCATTGACATGCTGTCTTCCCTTGCGATGTTCAATAGAGAAATCATAACTCTGGAGTTGTTTGATCCAGCGCGCAATCTGACCTTCTGGATTCTTAAATCGCAATAACCATGTCAATGCCGCATGATCAGTTCTCAGCTGGAATTTCTGCCCGTACAAATATTTATGGAAATGTCTAACTGATTCCACTACCGCCAAAAGCTCCCTCCTCGTCAGAAAGTAATTTCTCTTCGACCTGGACAGTGTTTTGCTAAAGAAAGCAATCACCTTTTCCTCATCGCCGATGACCTGTGAAAGAACACTCCCTATACCAGATCCGCTAGGGTCTGTATCCAGTATAAATTTTTCTCCGGGAACGGGGTACGACAGGATTGGTGCTGAACAGAGTTTCTCCTTCAACAGCCGGAACGCGTCTTCCTGCTCCTGATTCCATACGAATCTCTGGTTCTTTCGTGTCAGTTCGTGAAGGCTACCAGCTATGTCCGCGAATGCGGGGACAAATCGCCGATAGTACGTGCATAGCCCGACGAAGCTTCGCAGATCCTGCAGATTGGTCGGTCGCGGCCATTCCTTGACCGCTCTTATCTTGTCATCATCAGTGCGCACTCTGTTGGCCGTAATTACGTGACCGAGGAAGTTCATCTCCGTCCGAAACCAAGAGCACTTCTTCGCGTTCAACTTTAAGCCGGCCGCTTCTATCCTCTCCAAAACCGTCCGCAGATTCCTCAGGTGATCTTCATAACTTTTACCCATCACGATGATATCGTCGATGTACACCAGACATATCTTCCCATGGAGTCCACTCAGAACGCGTTCCATCAGACGCTCAAAAGTTGCCGGTGCGTTACAAAGACCGAACGGCATCACCAGGAACTGCCACAAGCCATGGCCCACGCTGAAAGCCGTTTTTTTCCTTGTCCCTTTCGTCCATCTCCACTTGCCAATATCCACTCTGAAGATCCAGCCTAGAAAACCATTCGGCACCGGAAAGTGTGTCTAATATGTCGTCGATTCTGGGGAGTGGATAGCTGTCCTTCCTGGTGCCGTCATTCAGCTTCCTGTAGTCAACACAAAACCGCGTACTTCCATCTTTCTTTTTAACCATCACTATTGGGGAGCTCCAGGGACTTGCAGATGGTTCAATCACCTTGTTTTCATGCATTTCTTCAACCATCCTCGTTGCCTCGTCCCGTTTGGCAAGCGGTACTCTCCTTGGCGGCTGCCGAATCGGCTTAGAGTCCCCTGTATCAATCCGATGTTTCGTTATCGTGGTCCTGCCACGATCTCTGGGTTCGATCGCGAAAATGGACGAATGTTCCCGCAAGAGTAGTTGTGCTTCCTTTCTTTTGCTTCCCGTTAGGTTCTCGGTCCATTCTTGTATCCTGGCTTCCATCGCGGAGACGTTTGCCGGATCACTTTCCTGAGGGTTTTTCATTCCGCCGTAATCGTAATTTACGACCATTGACACCTCCGAGCATTGGGCAATCGTTTCCCCTTTCTTTATGATTCTGGGGTGACTTGTGGGGTTCAATACTTGCACTGGCATTTTCCCGTCTTCTTTCGGAGCGACCAGAGTTTTTCCAACCAAAATTCCAGAGATTGGTGCATCTTTACATGCTTCTACCGCCCACAGTTTTCTCCCGTCAACATCTCCAATTGCTTCCGCCCAAACCACTACTTCCGAGTTCGGTGGGACAACGTGTCGCTGCTTTACAGTAATCCGCCTTATACTGACTCCGTTAGAGTCCCCCACTTCCAGTGCCAGTTCCATATTGTTATACTTCAGGAGGCGCCGTTCCAAGTCCAGTGTTATACCATCCTTCAGTAAGATATCGATGCCAATTATAACCTCGTCGACGACATCTGCAGGTATGAGGTCGTGCTTCATCGTCATATTGCCAAGCGTAAGTGATCCAATTATCTCACGCAGCTTCCCCAGTCGCAGTCGTTAATCGAACTCCTTTCAATGGCTGCAATCTCCCGTCAACTAGATCACTTCTGATTATTGAATGCGATGCTCCAGTGTCCAGAATGAACGTGAGCGGTTTCCCGCTTACCCTTCCCTCCGCAGTCAGTTTATTCAGCTTTCTCGACAATGTGGAAATAAAGACTTCGGGGGCACTCGATTTGGGAGCCGGCTTATGACCCTCGTTAGGGAGCGTATCTTCGTCCTGAATTGACCTTAAATGTCTTTGCCGCTCCGGGGTTCGTGATCTTGAGCGCTTCTTACGCTGGCGGCAGTCGCGTGCCATGTGACCTATTATGTCACAGCCGAAACACCGTCCTCGGAAAGTACCTCGTCGCACCGTAGTTCTACCCTGTTCGGGGCTCGTAATGGATTTAACTGCCCGTCAAACCGTCTCGAATATGTTAACTCCTTCTGCGTCCATCTGCTTCACCCTGTGTCCCGATAAAACCATGGAAATTGCTGTTTCATGGGTTTTCGCGTTACTGACGGTCTCCGCGAATGCCTTCCTTGGAGCCGTTAGTATGGAGATTCTAGACTGCGGGTCGCGTATACCATCGACGAACGCCTGTGCCTTGAAATTATCCGTTACTTCGGCGGTGTATTCCGGGTACGCCAGATGCGCCAATCTATCCACGTCCGCCGCAAATGCCTGTAGAGTCTCCCCAGGCCCTTGCCTCCGATTCTTTTACTCCATGTAATGAACCTGTAGCATGTGTTCGCTGCCATACTTCCGTTCTACCGCACTCATTACAGCGGTGTAATCACCTCGTAATGCCGCAGGGACAGTTTGTAGCACCTCCGCGGCTCCTCCCTTCAAAGTGACGGTTAGTGCCGCTGCCTTTTCCGTATCGTTCCAGCGATTTCCGTTGGCCGCTGTCTCAAACTGCAACTTAAAGATGTTGAAGGGAGCAGTTCCGTCATAGGTCGGCGGTTCCAGCTTCATACTGCCTCCCTCCCGCACTTGCGCCGTGTAACCATCGCCGCTATTGCCGCCTAGACTCAAGTCCTCAACCCGCCGCTCCAGTCGTAAGATCCTGTCGTCAGAATCATCAAGGCGCGTCTTCACGTCAACCAACTCCCTTTTAACTCCTTCCAATCTTCCGGCGATTGATCCTGAAACAGCGTCCAGTTTTTCCATCAAGACTGAATTTGCTGCCTGTTGACGTTGCTCCTGGTCCGCCATCGCTGCCAGTATGGCCGCCAATGTTGGCTCACTACCGGAGGTAGCTTTGCTCTCCCGTGCATCCTCGACTTCGGTTACATTGTCGCCGATGTTCTCCGTGAACCCGGCCATCCTTGCTTCCTCACAAGATTCCTCCAAGAAAAGGTAGTCTTCTACATTGAGGCTTTGTTGTTCTATGACGCCTCGTAGCCGCGCCTGCAACTCTACCTTAGTGCCTGCTGTCGAGAGTCCTCGCAGTTCCAACTCCTCTTCAGGTGTGACACTTTTAATTGCTGGAACCGCATGTTGTGTTTTTTTTTATTGCGCAATCCCACTTCTGACACCAGCCTGTTTGGTCCGATCTCTGGATTGCGTAATAAGCACTAATAAACTCAAGTCGAAAAGATAGGATTTTATTACGATAATAAAACCCACTGCCAGTCGAGCTACTTTTTCAATACTTCTTAAAACTATTTAACTATGCTTAACTATATTTTCTGCTGCATAGCCTACTTATACAAATATTGTATAAATATATATATATATATATATATATATATATATATATATATATATATATATATATATATATATATATATATATATACGTTAGGTATATTTCGTTATTAGGTTCTCGGTCCATTCTTGTATCCTGGCTTCCATCGCGGAGACGTTTGCCGGATCACTTTCCTGAGGGTTCTTCATTCCGCCGTAATCGTAATTTACGACCATTGACACCTCCGAGCATTGGGCAATCGTTTCCCCTTTCTTTATGATTCTGGGGTGACTTGTGGGGTTCAATACTTGCACTGGCATTTTCCCGTCTTCTTTCGGAGCGACCAGAGTTTTTCCAACCAAAATTCAAGAGATTGGTGCATCTTTACATGCTTCTACCGCCCACAGTTTTCTCCCGTCAACATCTCCAATTGCTTCCGCCCAAACCACTACTTCCGAGTTCGGTGGGACAACGTGTCGCTGCTTTACAGTAATCCGCCTTATACTGACTCCGTTAGAGTCCCCCACTTCCAGTGCCAGTTCCATATTGTTATACTTCAGGAGGCGTCGTTCCAAGTCCAGTGTTATACCATCCTTCAGTAAGATATCGATGCCAATTATAACCTCGTCGACGACATCTGCAGGTATGAGGTCGTGCTTCATCGTCATATTGCCAAGCGTAAGTGATCCAATTATCTCGCGCAGCTTCCCCAGTCGCAGTCGTTAATCGAACTCCTTTCAATGGCTGCAATCTCCCGTCAACTAGATCACTTCTGATTATTGAATGCGATGCTCCAGTGTCCAGAATGAACGTGAGCGGTTTCCCGCTTACCCTTCCCTCCGCAGTCAGTTTATTCAGCTTTCTCGACAATGTGGAAATAAAGACTTCGGGGGCACTCGATTTGGGAGCCGGCTTATGACCCTCGTTAGGGAGCGTATCTTCGTCCTGAATTGACCTTAAATATCTTTGCCGCTCCGGGGTTCGTGATCTTGAGCGCTTCTTACGCTGGCGGCAGTCGCGTGCCATGTGACCTATTATGTCACAGCCGAAACACCGTCCTCGGAAAGTACCTCGTCGCACCGTAGTTCTACCCTGTTCGGGGCTCGTAATGGATTTAACTGCCCGTCAAACCGTCTCGAATATGTTAACTCCTTCTGCGTCCATCTGCTTCACCCTGTGTCCCGATAAAACCATGGAAATTGCTGTTTCATGGGTTTTCGCGTTACTGACGGTCTCCGCGAATGCCTTCCTTGGAGCCGTTAGTATGGAGATTCTAGACTGCGGGTCGCGTATACCATCGACGAACGCCTGTGCCTTGAAATTATCCGTTACTTCGGCGGTGTATTCCGGGTACGCCAGATGCGCCAATCTATCCACTTCCGCCGCAAATGCCTGTAGAGTCTCCCCAGGCCCTTGCCTCCGATTCTTTTACTCCATGTAATGAACCTGTAGCATGTGTTCGCTGCCATACTTCCGTTCTACCGCACTCATTACAGCGGTGTAATCACCTCGTAATGCCGCAGGGACAGTTTGTAGCACCTCCGCGGCTCCTCCCTTCAAAGTGACGGTTAGTGCCGCTGCCTTTTCCGTATCGTTCCAGCGATTTCCGTTGGCCGCTGTCTCAAACTGCAACTTAAAGATGTTGAAGGGAGCAGTTCCGTCATAGGTCGGCGGTTCCAGCTTCATACTGCCTCCCTCCCGCACTTGCGCCGTGTAACCATCGCCGCTATTGCCGCCTAGACTCAAGTCCTCAACCCGCCGCTCCAGTCGTAAGATCCTGTCGTCAGAATCATCAAGGCGCGTCTTCACGTCAACCAACTCCCTTTTAACTCCTTCCAATCTTCCGGCGATTGATCCTGAAACAGCGTCCAGTTTTTCCATCAAGACTGAATTTGCTGCCTGTTGACGTTGCTCCTGGTCCGCCATCGCTGCCAGTATGGCCGCCAATGTTGGCTCACTACCGGAGGTAGCTTTGCTCTCCCGTGCATCCTCGACTTCGGTTACATTGTCGCCGATGTTCTCCGTGAACCCGGCCATCCTTGCTTCCTCACAAGATTCCTCCAAGAAAAGGTAGTCTTCTACATTGAGGCTTTGTTGTTCTATGACGCCTCGTAGCCGCGCCTGCAACTCTACCTTAGTGCCTGCTGTCGAGAGTCCTCGCAGTTCCAACTCCTCTTCAGGTGTGACACTTTTAATTGCTGGAACCGCATGTTGTGTTTTTTTTTATTGCGCAATCCCACTTCTGACACCAGCCTGTTTGGTCCGATCTCTGGATTGCGTAATAAGCACTAATAAACTCAAGTCGAAAAGATAGGATTTTATTACGATAATAAAACCCACTGCCAGTCGAGATACTTTTTCAATACTTCTTAAAACTATTTAACTATGCTTAACTATATTTTCTGCTGCACAGCCTACTTATACAAATATTGTATAATATATATATATATATATATATATATATATATATATATATATATATATATATATATATATATATATATATATATATATATATATATATATATATATATATATATTTATACAATATTTGTATAAGTAGGCTGTGCAGCAGAAAATATAGTTAAGCATAGTTAAATAGTTTTAAGAAGTATTGAAAAAGTATCTCGACTGGCAGTGGGTTTTATTATCGTAATAAAATCCTATCTTTTCGACTTGAGTTTATTAGTGCTTATTACGCAATCCAGAGATCGGACCAAACAGGCTGGTGTCAGAAGTGGGATTGCGCAATAAAAAAAAACACAACATGCGGTTCCAGCAATTAAAAGTGTCACACCTGAAGAGGAGTTGGAACTGCGAGGACTCTCGACAGCAGGCACTAAGGTAGAGTTGCAGGCGCGGCTACGAGGCGTCATAGAACAACAAAGCCTCAATGTAGAAGACTACCTTTTCTTGGAGGAATCTTGTGAGGAAGCAAGGATGGCCGGGTTCACGGAGAACATCGGCGACAATGTAACCGAAGTCGAGGATGCACGGGAGAGCAAAGCTACCTCCGGTAGTGAGCCAACATTGGCGGCCATACTGGCAGCGATGGCGGACCAGGAGCAACGTCAACAGGCAGCAAATTCAGTCTTGATGGAAAAACTGGACGCTGTTTCAGGATCAATCGCCGGAAGATTGGAAGGAGTTAAAAGGGAGTTGGTTGACGTGAAGACGCGCCTTGATGATTCTGACGACAGGATCTTACGACTGGAGCGGCGGGTTGAGGACTTGAGTCTAGGCGGCAATAGCGGCGATGGTTACACGGCGCAAGTGCGGGAGGGAGGCAGTATGAAGCTGGAACCGCCGACCTATGACGGAACTGCTCCCTTCAACATCTTTAAGTTGCAGTTTGAGACAGCGGCCAACGGAAATCGCTGGAACGATACGGAAAAGGCAGCGGCACTAACCGTCACTTTGAAGGGAGGAGCCGCGGAGGTGCTGCAAACTGTCCCTGCGGCATTACGAGGTGATTACACCGCTGTAATGAGTGCGGTAGAACGGAAGTATGGCAGCGAACACATGCTACAGGTTCATTACATGGAGTAAAAGAATCGGAGGCAAGGGCCTGGAGAGACTCTACAGGCATTTGCGGCGGAAGTGGATAGATTGGCGCATCTGGCGTACCCGGAATACACCGCCGAAGTAACGGATAATTTCAAGGCACAGGCGTTCGTCGATGGTATACGCGACCCGCAGTCTAGAATCTCCATACTAACGGCTCCAAGGAAGGCATTCGCGGAGACCGTCAGTAACGCGAAAACCCATGAAACAGCAATTTCCATGGTTTTATCGGGACACAGGGTGAAGCAGATGGACGCAGAAGGAGTTAACATATTCGAGACGGTTTGACGGGCAGTTAAATCCATTACGAGCCCCGAACAGGGTAGAACTACGGTGCGACGAGGTACTTTCCGAGGACGGTGTTTCGGCTGTGACATAATAGGTCACATGGCACGCGACTGCCGCCAGCGTAAGAAGCGCTCAAGATCACGAACCCCGGAGCGGCAAAGATATTTAAGGTCAATTCAGGACGAAGATACGCTCCCTAACGAGGGTCATAAGCCGGCTCCCAAATCGAGTGCCCCCGAAGTCTTTATTTCCACATTGTCGAGAAAGCTGAATAAACTGACTGCGGAGGGAAGGGTAAGCGGGAAACCGCTCACGTTCATTCTGGACACTGGAGCATCGCATTCAATAATCAGAAGTGATCTAGTTGACGGGAGATTGCAGCCATTGAAAGGAGTTCGATTAACGACTGCGACTGGGGAAGCTGCGCGAGATAATTGGATCACTTACGCTTGGCAATATGACGATGAAGCACGACCTCATACCTGCAGATGTCGTCGACGAGGTTATAATTGGCATCGATATCTTACTGAAGGATGGTATAACACTGGACTTGGAACGACGCCTCCTGAAGTATAACAATATGGAACTGGCACTGGAAGTGGGGGACTCTAACGGAGTCAGTATAAGGCGGATTACTGTAAAGCAGCGACACGTTGTCCCACCGAACTCGGAAGTAGTGGTTTGGGCGGAAGCAATTGGAGATGTTGACGGGAGAAAACTGTGGGCGGTAGAAGCATGTAAAGATGCACCAATCTCTGGAATTTTGGTTGGAAAAACTCTGGTCGCTCCGAAAGAAGACGGGAAAATGCCAGTGCAAGTATTGAACCCCACAAGTCACCCCAGAATCATAAAGAAAGGGGAAACGATTGCCCAATGCTCGGAGGTGTCAATAGTCGTAAATTACGATTACGGCGGAATGAAGAACCCTCAGGAAAGTGATCCGGCAAACGTCTCCGCGATGGAAGCCAGGATACAAGAATGGACCGAGAACCTAATAACGAAATATACCTAACGTATATATATATATATATATATATATATATATATATATATATATATATATATATATATATATATATATATATATATATTTATACAATATTTGTATAAGTAGGCTATGCAGCAGAAAATATAGTTAAGCATAGTTAAATAGTTTTAAGAAGTATTGAAAAAGTAGCTCGACTGGCAGTGGGTTTTATTATCGTAATAAAATCCTATCTTTTCGACTTGAGTTTATTAGTGCTTATTACGCAATCCAGAGATCGGACGAAACAGGCTGGTGTCAGAAGTGGGATTGCGCAATAAAAAAAAACACAACATGCGGTTCCAGCAATTAAAAGTGTCACACCTGAAGAGGAGTTGGAACTGCGAGGACTCTCGACAGCAGGCACTAAGGTAGAGTTGCAGGCGCGGCTACGAGGCGTCATAGAACAACAAAGCCTCAATGTAGAAGACTACCTTTTCTTGGAGGAATCTTGTGAGGAAGCAAGGATGGCCGGGTTCACGGAGAACATCGGCGACAATGTAACCGAAGTCGAGGATGCACGGGAGAGCAAAGCTACCTCCGGTAGTGAGCCAACATTGGCGGCCATACTGGCAGCGATGGCGGACCAGGAGCAACGTCAACAGGCAGCAAATTCAGTCTTGATGGAAAAACTGGACGCTGTTTCAGGATCAATCGCCGGAAGATTGGAAGGAGTTAAAAGGGAGTTGGTTGACGTGAAGACGCGCCTTGATGATTCTGACGACAGGATCTTACGACTGGAGCGGCGGGTTGAGGACTTGAGTCTAGGCGGCAATAGCGGCGATGGTTACACGGCGCAAGTGCGGGAGGGAGGCAGTATGAAGCTGGAACCGCCGACCTATGACGGAACTGCTCCCTTCAACATCTTTAAGTTGCAGTTTGAGACAGCGGCCAACGGAAATCGCTGGAACGATACGGAAAAGGCAGCGGCACTAACCGTCACTTTGAAGGAAGGAGCCGCGGAGGTGCTACAAACTGTCCCTGCGGCATTACGAGGTGATTACACCGCTGTAATGAGTGCGGTAGAACGGAAGTATGGCAGCGAACACATGCTACAGGTTCATTACATGGAGTAAAAGAATCGGAGGCAAGGGCCTGGGGAGACTCTACAGGCATTTGCGGCGGACGTGGATAGATTGGCGCATCTGGCGTACCCGGAATACACCGCCGAAGTAACGGATAATTTCAAGGCACAGGCGTTCGTCGATGGTATACGCGACCCGCAGTCTAGAATCTCCATACTAACGGCTCCAAGGAAGGCATTCGCGGAGACCGTCAGTAACGCGAAAACCCATGAAACAGCAATTTCCATGGTTTTATCGGGACACAGGGTGAAGCAGATGGACGCAGAAGGAGTTAACATATTCGAGACGGTTTGACGGGCAGTTAAATCCATTACGAGCCCCGAACAGGGTAGAACTACGGTGCGACGAGGTACTTTCCGAGGACGGTGTTTCGGCTGTGACATAATAGGTCACATGGCACGCGACTGCCGCCAGCGTAAGAAGCGCTCAAGATCACGAACCCCGGAGCGGCAAAGACATTTAAGGTCAATTCAGGACGAAGATACGCTCCCTAACGAGGGTCATAAGCCGGCTCCCAAATCGAGTGCCCCCGAAGTCTTTATTTCCACATTGTCGAGAAAGCTGAATAAACTGACTGCGGAGGGAAGGGTAAGCGGGAAACCGCTCACGTTCATTCTGGACACTGGAGCATCGCATTCAATAATCAGAAGTGATCTAGTTGACGGGAGATTGCAGCCATTGAAAGGAGTTCGATTAACGACTGCGACTGGGGAAGCTGCGTGAGATAATTGGATCACTTACGCTTGGCAATATGACGATGAAGCACGACCTCATACCTGCAGATGTCGTCGACGAGGTTATAATTGGCATCGATATCTTACTGAAGGATGGTATAACACTGGACTTGGAACGACGCCTCCTGAAGTATAACAATATGGAACTGGCACTGGAAGTGGGGGACTCTAACGGAGTCAGTATAAGGCGGATTACTGTAAAGCAGCGACACGTTGTCCCACCGAACTCGGAAGTAGTGGTTTGGGCGGAAGCAATTGGAGATGTTGACGGGAGAAAACTGTGGGCGGTAGAAGCATGTAAAGATGCACCAATCTCTGGAATTTTGGTTGGAAAAACTCTGGTCGCTCCGAAAGAAGACGGGAAAATGCCAGTGCAAGTATTGAACCCCACAAGTCACCCCAGAATCATAAAGAAAGGGGAAACGATTGCCCAATGCTCGGAGGTGTCAATGGTCGTAAATTACGATTACGGCGGAATGAAAAACCCTCAGGAAAGTGATCCGGCAAACGTCTCCGCGATGGAAGCCAGGATACAAGAATGGACCGAGAACCTAACGGGAAGCAAAAGAAAGGAAGCACAACTACTCTTGCGGGAACATTCGTCCATTTTCGCGATCGAACCCAGAGATCGTGGCAGGACCACGATAACGAAACATCGGATTGATACAGGGGACTCTAAGCCGATTCGGCAGCCGCCAAGGAGAGTACCGCTTGCCAAACGGGACGAGGCAACGAGGATGGTTGAAGAAATGCATGAAAACAAGGTGATTGAACCATCTGCAAGTCCCTGGAGCTCCCCAATAGTGATGGTTAAAAAGAAAGATGGAAGTACGCGGTTTTGTGTTGACTACAGGAAGCTGAATGACGGCACCAGGAAGGACAGCTATCCACTCCCCAGAATCGACGACATATTAGACACACTTTCCGGTGCCGAATGGTTTTCTAGGCTGGATCTTCAGAGTGGATATTGGCAAGTGGAGATGGACGAAAGGGACAAGGAAAAAAACGGCTTTCAGCGTGGGCCATGGCTTGTGGCAGTTCCTGGTGATGCCGTTCGGTCTTTGTAACGCACCGGCAACTTTTGAGCGTCTGATGGAACGCGTTCTGAGTGGACTCCATGGGAAGATATGTCTGGTGTACATCGACGATATCATCGTGATGGGTAAAAGTTATGAAGATCACCTGAGGAATCTGCGGACGGTTTTGGAGAGGATAGAAGCAGCCGGCTTAAAGTTGAACGCGAAGAAGTGCTCTTGGTTTCGGACGGAGATGAACTTCCTCGGTCACGTAATTACGGCCAACAGAGTGCGCACTGATGATGACAAGATAAGAGCGGTCAAGGAATGGCCGCGACCGACCAATCTGCAGGAACTGCGAAGCTTCGTCGGGCTATGCACGTACTATCGGCGATTTGTCCCCGCATTCGCGGACATAGCTGGTAGCCTTCACGAACTGACACGAAAGAACCAGAGATTCGTATGGAATCAGGAGCAGGAAGACGCGTTCCGGCTGTTGAAGGAGAAACTCTGTTCAGCACCAATCCTGTCGTACCCCGTTCCCGGAGAAAAATTTATACTGGATACAGACCCTAGCGGATCTGGTATAGGGAGTGTTCTTTCACAGGTCATCGGCGATGAGGAAAAGGTGATTGCTTTCTTTAGCAAAACACTGTCCAGGTCGAAGAGAAATTACTTTCTGACGAGGAGGGAGCTTTTGGCGGTAGTGGAATCAGTTAGACATTTCCATAAATATTTGTACGGGCAGAAATTCCAGCTGAGAACTGATCATGCGGCATTGACATGGTTATTGCGATTTAAGAATCCAGAAGGTCAGATTGCGCGCTGGATCAAACAACTCCAGAGTTATGATTTCTCTATTGAACATCGCAAGGGAAGACAGCATGTCAATGCGGATGCCCTATCACGCCGCCCCTGTGCAGCAGAGTGCACACATTGCAGTAAATCCGAACATGGCGAAGCGGTGGTAAATGTCCACCGCCTAGGCGCGCTACCTGATGAGGAGTGGTCTCTTGACCAAATACGGGCTGACCAGAATCATGACGTTGATTTCGCGGTCCTGATGACAGCTATGGAGCAGGGCAGAAGGCCAACGTGGGAAGAGATAGCAGGAGAAAGCCCGATAGCGAAGGCGTACTGGGCACAGTGGCAAAGCTTAACGCTGGAAGACGGTTGTCTACTTCGGATCTGGGAGAACGCAGATGGCAAGGCAACGCGAAGATTGGTTATCGTACCCAAGGACAGAATTCCACAGATATTAAAGGCCTATCATGATGACACGAGTGGAGGGCATTTTGGTGTATCAAAGACGGTCGAGAAAATCAAGGCGAGGTTTTATTGGATCGGATGCCAGGAGTTAGTGGCAGAATTGGTTCGTACTTGTGATCGTTGCAGCAAGGCGAAGGGACCTCACGCTAGAAGCCGTGGAAAGATGCACCAGTATAACGTGGGTGCACCATTTGAGCGGGTAGCAATAGAAGTGGCCGGACCGTTTCCTACTAATGAAGCTGGTAATAGGTTTCTGCTAGTAGTTGTTGACTACTTCAGCAAGTGGAAGTCTACGCCATCCCGAATCAGGAAGCTAAGACAGTCGCCGGAGCGTTGATTGAAAACTGGATATCCCGATTTGGAGTCCCTTTGGAGCTGCACTCGTACCAAAGGAGAAATTTCGAGTCTAGATTGTTTCAGCAACTATGCGCAATGCTGGGGATAAAAAAAAACACGCACAACGCCGCTTCATCCGCAGTCAGACGGTATGGTCGAGCGTTTTAATCGCACGATAGTGGAACATCTCCGAAAGGTTGTAGACGGTCATCAGAGCGACTGGGATCAGCACATCGCAACGCTCTTATTGGCCTATAGATCCGCAGTACACGACACAACGACGTATTCCCCGGCGAAGGTGCTCTTCGGCTCGGATCCGAGGCTGCCAGCGGATCTACAGTTTGGCGTAAATTCTACAGAGCAGCTTGGAGTAGACGAATTCGTAGCTAGAAAACGAAGGGAGTTGGACGAAATCCATCAGCTCGTAAGAGACAGCACCCTCCTAAGGAGCAACAAGATGAAAGCAAGGTACGATCTGCGAGCAAACTCCAAGGGCTTCGAGGAAGGCGACTTGATTCTGCTCTACAACCCACAACGGAAGAAAGGGTTGTCCCCAAAGTTACAAACTCAATGGGAGGGACAATACATAGTCATAAAAAGGATCAATGACGTGGTGTACAGGATTCGAAAGCACCCAGGAAACAGAGGGAAACTCAAAGTAGTGCATCTGGACAGATTGTCGGTTTAGGAGATAAACGTTATTGTTCGGGACGAACAAATCTAGGTGGAAGGTAGTGTTACAAAGTAGCACTTGCTGCCACAGCACAATATTTGTATAAGTAGGCTGTGCAGCAGAAAATATAGTTAAGCATAGTTAAATAGTTTTAAGAAGTATTGAAAAAGTAGCTCGACTGGCAGTGGATTTTATTATCGTAATAAAATCCTATCTTTTCGACTTGAGTTTATTAGTGCTTATTACGCAATCCAGAGGTCGGACCAACCAGGCCCGTAAAAACGTAACAATATATTTATATATATATATATATATATATATATATATATATATATATATATATATATATATATATATATATATATATATATATATATATATATATATATATATATATATATATATATAAAAATATTGTTACGTTTTTCGGGCCTGTATATATATATATATATATTTCAACACACAAAATTCATTTTTAATTTCCTAGTTGTTCTAATGATAACTTTGTTAATAAAGGGTTTTCAAAAGAAACGCTACAAAAGTAAATCGATAGTGACAGCAAACGACGCCATTTTTTTCCGCTCTTTTGACATTTCTCTTCAGTAAGGTTTGCCATTTCATCGTGCAAAGATATACGAGCCAACAACGAGTCGAAATTATTAAAATTTACTACCGAAATTCGGAGTCAGTCGCCTCAACTTCCAGCGCTACGTCCAATTTATGATGAGGCTCATTTCTGGCTGAATGGCTTCGTCAATAAGCAAAATATGCGTTATTGGTTAGACAGCAATCCACACGTACTCCATGAGTCATCATTGCATCCCGAAAAAATTACGGTTTGGTGCGGTTTATGATCCGGCGGCGTCATTGGGCCGTACTTCTTCCGTGGTGATCAAGACCGGCACATTACTGTGAATGCGAATCGCTACCGTTCAATGATAACCGAATATTTTTGGCCCCAATTGGATAATATGGACTTGGAGGACATGTGGTTCCAACAGGACTGCGCCACAAGCCACACAGCGAATGCCACAATCTATTTACTGTAAACCAAGTTTGGTGAACGTGTTATCTCACGAAATGGCCCAGTCGATTGGCCGCCTCGGTCGTGCGATTTGACGCCGTTAGATTATTTCCTGTGGGGCTACGTCAAGTCTATGGTATATGCCAACAAGCCAGCGACGATTGATGAACTCCGTATGAATATCGAACGTGAAATTGCAGCAGTATCGGCCGATTTATGCTTGAAAACCGTTGAAAATTGGGTTCAGCGCCTGGATTTCTGCAAGCGTGCCCGTGGTGGCCATGCAAAAGAAATCGAGTTCCATACATAATGGCATCGAATGTACTTTCACAGGAATAAAGAATTTAATTTTTTATTGTTTCATATTTACTATTGTCTGAAAGAATTCCTCTATCTGTACATTTATGTCCCAAAAATACAGTTTCCTGTGAAAAGAATGTACACTTTTCAGGTTGCAACTTCAGATAATACTTTCTGCATGTCAAAAATACGTCTTGTAAATTCCGAAACATATGTTTTTCTGAGCATCCTATTACAATAAGATCATCCATGTACAGGAAAGCTTGGTCAGGCTTTAGTCCCAAAAATGCTAAATGAATCATCCTCTGAAAGGAGTTGGGTGCTATCTTTAATCCGAAAGGAAGTCTCTTGATTTGTTGAGAATGAAGTGATATCTCTAGATTCCTCTGAGAGTTCAATCTGATGAAAACCTGACATCAAATCCAAACATGAAAAATACTTAGCACGACCTAGTTGATCCAGTATATCATCTATACGTGGGAGAGGAAACTTATCTGCTAATAGTTTCTTGTTTACCTGACGATAATCAATCACCAAACGCCATTTTTTAGCAGTTTCACCTGGCAATGATTTTTTGGGTACCAGTAGCAGAGGGCTATTATATTCTGATACCGATGGTTCTAAAATGCCATCATTTTTTAGTTTTCCCACTTGTCTATTGATTTCAGTTTTTTTAGTTTCTGGAATTCTATAATTTTTAATATATACCGGGCTATTATCACTTAGTCTGAGTTTTTGTTTGTGAAAGTTATTCGTTGTTATTTTATCGGATTCCAACGCAAAAATGTCACTAAACTCTTCATATAATTTAGTTAGATCCTTCTTTACAAAGTTGGGAAAATTTTTAGATAATTTATTAAGAATAAGATTTTTCCTTTCATTATTGAGTTCTGTATTTTTGCAATTTTTGAGATTGATATCATAATTATCTAATCTTTCAGTTTTGATGGATTTATTTTCCAGCAAACCATTATTTTCAGTCGTGTTTACTATTCTTACATGGCAATGAGATTTAGAAAGTATGGAATTTGCTATAAAAATGCCATTTGAAAGTTCTTGTGTAGGTACAAACAAATCTTCATTCAAGTTTTCAACGTCTATTTTTCTAATAACTTCTGCTCTGGCTGGCAATGAAATTGAATTTTTCATAGGAGATGGGTTTAAAGCTAGTGAAACTGTTTGAGATCCAACATTTAAGTTGAAAGAACTTGTACTCTTGAAATGTATGTATGCAGTTAAAATTTTTTACCAGTAAATTTCCGGTAACTGTTCCTATTGATTCAATTATTCCCTCTCCTATTCCTCTAATTTTGCAGCCATTATCCGATATTATTTGTACATACTTAAATACCATGTTTCCTTTGATGAGCGAAATATCTGCTCCTGTATCGACTAAAAAAGATACTGGGTTTTTTGTGAAAGTGGTGTGGAAAGTTATGTAGCAACAAATCTTCCACGTAACCGTCAAATCTTCCACGGCCTCTACCACCACGAGAAGAATTTCTGTATGAACTGGCAAAGAAAATATCTGAAGTGCTACTACTATCTTCCGATGCACTGACATTTTTGTGATAGCATCCCCCAAAGATGGAAATTGACCTGCTTGCATAATAATTTTTGTCCTTTCGTTAGTTGAATTTTTTATTAGAGACTTTACTGCCGTCTGTGTAGCATATTTCGATGCCGTTTCAGATGGCAACCCTTAGTTAGTTATTTCCTCAACTTCTTTCGCAACTGTATTGGGATTTTTCTTTTGCTGCTTTACATTCATAAGCTTTGCAGAAAGTGCTTCTGTAGTATCACCTTTTATTGAAATTCTTAGTTTGTTTATAACCTGATCTATTGTAGTTTCATTGGTTATGATATTTCTAGCAGTACCTTTTAGCTTTGTTTTCATCAGAGTAATAGCAACAGTCTCATGCGTGTCGGTTATCAGTTGTACCAACTGCAACGCATCCAAAAAACTACGCAAATTTTCTGACCTACCATCAAATTCTGGTAAGAGCTTTGCTGCACTTGTAAGAAAGTCAGTCACTGCTTGAGACATTTTTACTTTTTCTGCTCGTAACTCCGGGTAAAGTGTCGCGGTATCCAAGTCTTAGTCCGAATCTGTACCTTCTTGTAATTCTAATTTTAAGTCAAAATATTCTAATTGAAAACCTTGCAAGAATACCATCAAGTCGAGTTTTAAGCTTTGAAAAAATCTTTTCGAAAGAAACTAAATGTCCCGGCGCTAATTTTTCAAAATAATCTTTATAGAGTGTCACCAAACTATTATGTTGGTTAACTAAATTAATGATGTGCTTGTGTGCTGTTTCCCTTTTTGGTAAATTTTCTCTATTCAAACATTTAAAAGACCTATCAAATTCATTCTTTATATCATTAATTTGTTGAAGTAATGCAGTCCACGACATTAGTATATATATACTCGTATATTTTTTCCTAATTTTTATAATTTATAATTATTAATTATAATTTCCTAATTTTTCTTATGATAACTTTGATAATATAAGGAACTTATCTTAACTTTTACTTTCTGGTGCCATAAGTATTTGCATTAACTCCTCCGTTGACTCGATTCTGCCTTGTTCTTCCTTTACCTCTGACAATAGCTCGTTTCCGAAATGAAGAACGATGTCGTATTGTACACAGTCTTCCACTGTTGTAATATAGTTATAGTTTTTCCTGCTGCTATTGCTGTTCATGTTGCTGTTATTACTACCACAGCCCCCGTCCATGATTCGTGAGATGTTGGCGCCTCAAGGCAAGGAGGCACTTCTTCAATATTGCTTAGAGACGTACTTTTTTTTTTAATTTGTGACACTTTTTTTTTACTGTTCTATATTAAATTCGCTGTGCGCTTGTTGCCTGTCGAAGTCTATTTTTAATGTAGTTTTTAATTATTATGAACGCGACGAATAAAGTAACTAACCCTACTAGGCTTATTGCCCAGTAATTGGTTTCATTTTCCTGATGTTCGTTTGTCACAGGTACAGGCGTGTAGTGCACAATATCTTTTTTCTCAGTTTTTTCGTTTCTCACTATCTGACCAATTTCTTCATTTTGTATTTTTAATGCTATGCATTTTTCACTTGCATAGATTGTCTCTTCCGATACTAAACTTTATAATGTTTTTCAATTGTTCGAAAACGTGGATCGCCATTAATGTCTCACTCTATGCGCAAATAAAACTCAGTTACACGTCCCGAGAATGATCGAATTGAATGTGTCTTTAATTGAATTACTGAAATTACTTTATAACATAAAAGTGTAGACTTAGTTAAAATTTATAAATGACTTAATGAATTAGGAATTGAAAGCTTGGCTTGACATTTTTAGAAATTGTACCGGACAGTAATTTGAGCCAATGCAAGAAGTTGTCGTAACAACGAAAAGTGAAGCATGGCAGAGAACGCAAATGCTCTACTAGCCCATTAATAAATTTACGTCAACAAATTCTTTAGAATTTTTTTGTAACGCCGAAGAGAAATAAACCTATACAACCTGACCAAAAAAAAAATAAATTTTAAGGATCAACCTATTGTCACCTAACCGCAGCGGCTATTCAGCCCCGATGCTGCTTCTTCTGCATGACTGGCGCAAAAGCGCCCACACGGCCACCGAAGAAAAGTCGACATAATGTACTTAATTACTAAAGTATCCTAAAATAAGCATACTCACCAATATTCTTGCTCCCTCCATTGAACTCCTTTGGGTTGGTTATCCTAATGGTCCTTCGAAGTGGTTTCCCGTTGGTGGATTCCCGCGTAGGAGTGCTCTTTTCCTGGCACTCGACTTTGGATCCTACCGGCGGCGCCAATTGTTGTGTTTTCCTTGCGTTGGCCGGTGCAATGCGCCCTGCAGTTGTCTGACACCTTTAAATACTTGTCGACTGCGGCGAAAAAAACAGCACACAACGTTTCGCTTTCAGAAATATACAACTCGCTTTATTCTTAATACACTCTTATTTAAATTCTTAATTCTAGTTGAATAATCATTTTTATAACCTACTTAGGTGTTCCAATTACACAGGTGTTGACCAAACAATTATTGAATGACCCAGTTCATATAAAATGCCAATGGTGCACTTTAGCCCTAGTTTGTGTATCACTGAGTAATTGTAACACTTGTGAAATTCATATGTGTAATATTAATTATAGCTACAACCGGTCGATAAGCTACTTGGGTTGTGTCGCGAGTCAACTACTCGTAGGTAGTCGTATCTTGACTCGCAACTGACTTAATTTTTTTGAGTTCCGGTGCAATTACACAACCTCGATAGTTTGTTGGATGGGACTCTCCACAATTGCAAACATTTCGAGAGGCTGATTAGTCTTCCGCTTTAGATTATTTATGGCGCTAACTGCTTTTAGATCTTGTGCTTTCAAATCATTTACGATTGATTCCTGGTCACACGAATGACGAAGATTCTTAGCGATGACTTTTATTGGTCTGGTTTGCTTGTCTTCGTAGCTAAACACAGGGATGTTTTTGTTCGTAAGAATTATTGTTACCGTCCGGTAGTCGCATGAGTCAAAGAAATTTACTCTAAAAGTACCGTTATTTAAAATTTCGACAAAAAATTCTTTTTTATTGTTGTGATAAGCATAGAATGCAGTTTTTTAAAATCGTTAGTATTATTAATAACAATTGCTGGTAGTCGAAGCATTTATTAACAATTGCAGATTTATTCGATTTTGTTTTAATAACATTTGGAATATAAACATTCAGAATACTTTGTGTTATCACTACAGGAGCGGATTCAGCTCTCCTTTTTTCCGGATTTTTTTTAAGGATCCAGGTGAACAATCATAACCAGAAAAATGGACAAAATTTATATAAATTTACGTATCTGAAAATTTAAGTTACAACTAATGTTTGCAGGTCCGTTGAATTGACCCGTAAGTTAACAATGATCCGCAACATTTTGTTTATCAATTATTTGTTTTCAAATACAGCAAAATTAACTTTTTTTATGCATTTCAAAACCTCGGCTTTTAATTAGCCTTGCTCCAAAAACTTTTTATAAAAACTAAAATAATATGCATCTATATAGCATTCGATTTGGTTACAAAAGCACAGCTATGATTAACAAATTTTGTTTGTAGCTGATTAATGAAGGCATCAAATACTGGAATAATTATAGTTATTCTTTTATAGCTCTCTGGGTCTAGTACGTTGACATTTGCTCTGTTGCTGATGTAAAACGTGGAACTTTTATCTTCTGATCTGCAGTTGCTAACAAAACCTATGCAGATTTAAAAATCTCAGCGAACTTTACATCTGCGTTTCTTCAAATTGATTTACAATTAACTCAATGTGCTTTAAAGCGGAAATTATGTCACAATTAGGCGACTGTAGTATAGGATGTTTTTTTTTACACGTGTGGTTTTCAATCTGGCAATACTTTTTTCGGAGTTGGCCTTTTTGACAGCTGTCACTTGATTTATGCTCAGTTTGGTTTGCCATCGCACAGAATTGAAGCCGAACGACTATCAAGCGCGTCGCACGTTCGGTGAATGGGCCCAAAACGAGATGGCCACTGATTTTCACAAGAAAATTTTGTTCAGCGATGAAGCTCATTTTTGGTTAAATGGGTACGTTAATAAGCAAAATTGTCGCATTTGGAGTGACGATAATCCACAAGCCATTGTTGAGACGCCGTTACATCCTCAAAAAGTCACTGTTTGGTGTGCTCCATGGACAGAGGGAATCATTGGTCCATATTTCTTCAAAAATAAAGCCGGCCATACTGTTACAGTCAATGGGGAACGCTATAGAGCCATGATGAATGACTTTTTCGTGCCTGAATTGGAGGATGTTGATGTGGACGACCTTTGGTTCCAACAAGACGGCGCTACATGCCATGCAGCCAACGAAACAATCAATTTATTGAAGGAAACTTTTGGTGAGCGCATTATCTCGCGTCGTGGGCCTGTGGCGTGGCCTCCAAGATCGTGCGATTTAACGCCGCTGGACTATTTTTTGTGGGGTTATGTGAAGTCGCTTGTCTACGCAGATAAGCCCGAGACGATTGACGCCTTGGAAGAGAATATTCGGCGCGTTATTGCTGACATATGGACCCAATTGCTGAAAAAGGTTGTCGTAAATTGGGCCTCCAGGCTGGAATTTATTCGAGGCAGCCGCGGCGGCAACTTGCCCGAAATCATTTTTAAAACATAATGGCAAACCCTTATCTTTATAATAAAGCTAAATTCTTGGCCATAACATTAAATTATATACGTTTTATTTCTGCTTGAAAACCACACGTCTAAAAAAACACCCTATTACACATTTGTAGGGTACATGAAAATAACACAGTTAAAAGCCTATTAGTGTCACTGGCAAGAATGGATCGCAAAATCATAGTCGCCTACATCCTAACTCTTCCAGCGCCTCAAAAATTGGTTTTGAAAATCTGTTTAAATCCGTAGTCAATCCGTCATGGTTTTCAATCTAAAGTGTATCGCACTTTCCATTTTCTGAAACATTTTCATTTTTTCTACTTTCTACTGTTTAAATCCGTAGTCAATCCGCAATGGTTTTCAATCTAAAGTGTATCGCACTTTCCATTTTTTCTACTTTATAAAAGATTCACTACTGATTTAATTTCACACATATTGAATTTTACAACAATGATATATACCCAATTTTAGAGAGTGCTAACTGCAATGACTTCTGGGTGAGACTCGATTATTACAGCCTGAACACCATTAAAACTTGCCAAATAATTTTTCTACACTCAAATCCTAAATTATGTAATGTTGAAAGAATAGTTTTTGCCAAATAACTGCCTTTTGTGTTTTCAACTGGAATAAATGTTAAAAAGTCTTCACGCAATACGAAAAGACTACCATTGAGCTCAATGTAGCTTACGGAAATTTACAACTGTTCTTCGAAATTCACTGCATTGATAGCCTCCAAAATGGTATTAGGAGCAGTTTTCTGTTTATATAATGAACTTTGAATTGATTTTATATTTTCCTATTTTGTTTCGCACTACGAAGTGTGCAGGGGTTCGCTAGTATATATCGTATATATATATATATATATATATATATATATATATATATATATATATATATATATATATATATATACTATATTTATATATATATATATATATATATATATATATATATATACTATATTTATATATATATATATATATATATATATATATATATATATATATATGTATATATATATATATATATATATATATATATATATATATATATGTGGCGACACCACTACCCCCACCTAGTTGTCGGGTACGCCGGCGAAAGCAGGCGTTAGTTCCGCGCGCCATCCATTAACACGCTGTCGCTGTCGCACAGCGTGTTTATGCGTAAACCGGAACTAGCCTGTATTGGCTGCTGAGCAACACACTTCTTGTTTCCGGCTTTTCCATTCTTTCTTTCCGTTCGCAGCGCCGGAGCCGTGCACACGTTCTCATTTTCTGTGCTGAAGCTAGTGTGGAGGGTTATAGAGCGTTTTGTGAAGTTAAAATTTATATTAAATACGGGACTTAACAAAATTTCTAGGAACTTGCAGAAACGAATTTTATATTATGTATACGATATAACAAATACGTCATAGTATATTTTAAATTTATTAAATTAAAAGAAGCATTTTATTTTTATATCTTTCTTTTTTATTGGATACGCTACTCCCGAGCGTAACCCAAATTGGTGACCCCGACGTGATCGAAAAACACGCGCCCCATACAGGGGTATAAAACGCATAGGATGCTCCACTCGCCAACAGCCTCAGGACCGGCGCCGCCGGCACCATCGGAGCAGGCGCCGCCGGCACCACCGGAGCAGGCGCCGCCGGCACCACCGGAGCAGGCGCCGCCGGCACCACCGGAGCAGGCGCCGCCGGCACCATCGGAGCAGGCGCCGCCGGCACCATCGGAGCAGGCGCCGCCGGCACCACCGGAGCAGCCGCCGACTCGAGCAACGTACGCTCCACACCAGCAGCCACAACCACCGCACGTGCATGCGCAGGCACAGCTGGCCATGCCCACGCCATTGCTGGTACCGACACACCACCTGCCGCCACACCGTGCAGGGGAACCTGGGGGACACGCCTCCTTTTCGTCGCCGCCCGCGATCGAGGCGGTGAGCAGCTGTCGGCTCCCACCTTTCTGGAGGAGTAACCCCGATCTGTGGTTTTACCAGATCGAGGCCGCGTTCCAAGTACACCATGTGCGCAACGACAACAGCCGCTACAGTCTAGTAGTTGCGGCGCTCGACCCGGAGACTATTTCCGAGGTCGCGGATGTACTACGCACAGTGCCGCCCGTGGGCAAGTATGAGGTGCTGAAGACGGCAATATTAATTCGCCTCACCGACTCGGCGGATCGACAGCACCCAACTCGAGCTGGGGGACAGGAAGCCGTCCCAACTCCTGCGACAGATGCGCTCCCTAGCAGGTGACCGGGCCACGGATGACATCATCCACGTGAAGTGGCTCGACCTGATGCCGCCGTCAACGCGACGGCTACTCAAAATCCTGAAAGGCACCAGTATGGAGGAGCTCGCAGAGGCAGCTGACGAGCTGGACGACAACGGACCTACAGTGGCAGCTACGTCACCTCCACTCTCGTCTCCGAGACCCCGCTCTCCACTCGCGAACAGATCGTCGCACGATTCAATGGGTAACTCCGTGCACGCAGAGCTTGCCGCACTGCGCCAGTCAGTGGCACAGCTCGTGGCACTAACGCGGGAGAATCAGGAGCTGCTGCGTAAAATAACGCTCCCACTTCATAGGGGTCGCGCTGAAACCCGCAGCCCCAGCTGGCATCGAGATCGCTCTACAGCGCCTGGCCAATGTTGGTACCACCTGAAGTACGGGCCGACAGCACAACAGTGCCAACCACCGTGTATCTTTGCCGCCGCCGTGGCCACCGCCTCGACGCCGTCGGGAAACTAGCGCTGCCGACGCCGACTTGGGCGAACGACGCCGGTCGACCACCAACCGAAAAACGCCTACACGTAATGGATCGAACGACATCCACTCGCTTTCTCGTGGACTCGGGTTCAGTGGTCTCCTTACTGCCGAGGGGAACGGTCGCCCGCAAACTACAGCGAAACAGCCTCACGCTGTACGCCACCAACTCGTCGCCGATAGCCACATACGGGCAGCTCACGCTGAAACTGAACCTCGCCCTGCGTCGGGATTTTACTTGGGCGTTCACTGTGGCCGATGTGCAAACTGCCATTCTCGGGGCGGACTTCCTGGCATACTATGGGATCCTGGTAGACTTGAGGGGACGACGCATCGTAGACCCCCTTACCAACATCGCGGCAACGGGCCGCATGGACCCCGCTCGAATCTACGGCATCTCCACAGTGGCTCGCATTGATGCACCTGTGGGACCACATGGCGACCGGTATAGAGAGCTCGTCCAGCGCTTCCTGCAACTCGCTTCACCAGCAGGGGTCATGGCCACTGTACCAGACTTGCCGGTACAACACTTCATCGTCACGGAGGGCCCTCCCGTTTTCGAGCGCCCCCGTAGACTCGTCGGTGAACGACTCGCTGCTGCCAAAGAAGAGTTCGCCGACCTTCTCGACAAGGGGGTGGTACGCCCATCATCGAGCCCATGGGCCAGTCCGCTACACATGGTACCAAAGCCGAATGGAAGCTGGCGAGCCACTGGCGACTACCGCCGCCTCAACGCGTGTACCTTGCCAGACCGATATCCTCTACCGATCATCGAGGACCTGATCCAGGAGAGCCGGGGAAAAGTATTCTCTGTAATCGATCTGCAGAAAGCCTTCTACCAAATCCCGGTTGCAAAGCTGACATCCCGAAGACGGCAGTCACAACACCTTTCGGCCTCTTCGAGTTCGTGGGTATGCCATTAGGCCTGCGTAACTCCGCGCAAACGCTTCAGCGGGTAATTAATCACCTACTGAGGAAACTCCCCTTCGTGAAGGGCTACGGAGACGACCTGCTCATCGCATCCGAGACGCATGACGAGCACCTACATCATTTGAGCCAATTGTTGGAGACGCTGAGAGCGGCGAACCTACGCATCAACTTGGACAAATGCAAACTCGGTGCCCAGGAAGTTACATTCGCTGGGTATCGAGTCTCGAAAGAGGGGTTCAGGCCCCCGCGCCCAAAGATCGAGGCGATCGACGCCTTTCCAAGCCCGACAGACTCTACCTAGCTGAGACGTTTCCTGGGTATGGTTAATTACTACCGCAGGTGTATACTGCACGCCTCGGAACTACAGGCCCCGCTCAACGAGCTTCTGAGGAACCTAACGAAGAAGAAGGCGGCGATTAGCTGGACGACGCAAACGGAGCAGGCATTCCAGCAGTGCAAGGCGAGTATCGCAGCAGCTGCAGATTCAGCCTTCCTCTCGCCTACCGCGCCAATCGCTCTCTACACCGACGCATCGAGCACCGCCATCGGAGCGGCACTCAACCAAGAGCAACCCGATGGGACCTGGAAGCCTCAGGGGTTATTCTCTAGGAAGCTCAGTCCCCCAGAAACTCGCTACGGCGCCTACGACAGGGAGTTGCTCGCGGTGTATGCAGCAGTCAGGCACTTCAGGAGGATCCTGGAGGCACACGCCTTTACAATCCACACGGACCACAAGCCGCTCGCCTACGCCGCACAACAACGCTCGAACAAGGCAACGCCGAGGCAGAGCCGACACCTGGACTACATCCTCCAGTTCAACACACGATTTGTGTATGTTCCCGGGGGAGAAAACGTTGTGGCAGACGCACTTTCACGAACCTGTACCGTCTCGATGCCTTCCATCCTCGACGAAGCCACTATCAGCCTGGAGCAAGCCTCTGACGTAGAGCTGCCTCACCTGCTGGAGAATTCGCGTATCCAACTGGATCGTCTCGCTTTCAACAACAGCGAGATCTACTGTCTGGTTACCGATGGGGCGACACGGCCCTATTTGCCATCCAACCTGCGTCGAACGGCGTTTGGCATCGTACACGGATCATCCCACCCGAGTGGTCGAGCAACGGCGAAACATCTGGTGGCCAAATACTTCTGGCCAAGCATGCGCAAGGACGCGCTCCGCTGGGCCCGTGAATGCCAACCATGCCAACGCGCGAAGGTCCATCGCCACAACCGCGCAGAGTTGCAAAGCTTCTGGGAGACAGATGACAGGTTCTGCCACGTTCATGTTGACCTGATCAAGCTACCGCTGGTGAGAGGACTGTCGCAAGGCCTGACCATTATTGACCGCATTTCCCGATGGCCGGTGGCAGTCCCACTCCCGGACATTCGAGCTGTGACCGTCGCACGAGCGTTCTTCCACAGTTGGGTCTGCACTTTCGGCACGCCACTCACCATCACCTCCGACCAGGGGGGTCAATTCGAGGGGGAGTTATTCACGGCTCTCGCGAAAATGACGGGTGCTAACCATGTTCACACAACGCCTTACCACCCACAATCAAACGGCATGGTGGAGAGACTACACCGCACACTAAAAGCGGCCTTGATGTGCAGTCCAGACACACCATGGCCAGACGCCTTGCCAACAGTGCTATTGGGGATGCGGACGGCGTACAAAGAGGACCTCAAAGCAACTCCAGCCGAGATGCTCTTCGGCACCCAACTACGCCTGCCGGGGGAATTCTTCGGACAACAAAACGACCCTGCCGCCCAACCGGTTTTCATCGCGCAGTTGCGCAACTGGTAAAAGCGATCAAGCCAGTACCAGCATCCAACCACTCGAGACAGAAGCCGTTCGTCTTCAAAGAATTGCGCACCTGCACGCACGTATTCTGCAAGCTGGACAAAATCCGGAGGCCACTCGAGCCGCCATATACGGGCCCCCATAAGGTAATTCGCCGGGTCAACGACAAGAGCTTCATCATCGACTTGAACGGCTTGGAGAAAGCCATCTCTACGGACTGCTTGAAGCCGGCCCACCTCGAAATGAGTGACTCAACATCGTCGCCATCGCTGCAGGCATCCGGTTCATCAGCGCCATCCCGATCATCATCGCCATCCCGATCGCCATCGCCGCAACCGTCGTCTTCGTCAGCGACAAATGACCCGGTAGCGATCCGCCCCGCTCAGGGGACCAACCTTCACCACAGCCGGGGAGTCGACCGACGAAACGCGTATCGTTCTCCGCGCCTCCTGCGCCGATCACTGGGGGAGGAACACCTGTGGCGACACCACTACCCCCACCTAGTTGTCGGGTACGCCGGCGAAATCAGGCGTTAGTTCCGCGCGCCATCTATTAACACGCTGTCGCTGTCGCACAGCGTGTTTATGGGTAAACCGGAACTAGCCTGTGTTGGCTGCTGAGCAACACACTTCGTGTTTCCGGCTTTTCCATTCTTTCTTTCCGTTCGCAGCGCCGGAGCCGTGCACACGTTCTCATTTTCTGTGCTGAAGCTAGTGTGGAGTGTTATAGAGCGTTTTGTGAAATTAAAATTTATATTAAATACTGGACTTAACAAAATTTCTAGGAACTTGCAGAAACGAATTTTATATTATGTATACGATATAACAAATACGTCATAGTATATTTTAAATTTATTAAATTAAAAGAAGCATTTTATTTTTATTTCTTTCTTTTTTATTGGATACGCTACTCCCGAGCGTAATCCAAATTGGTGACCCCGACGTGATCGAAAAACACGCGCCCCATACAGGGGTATAAAACGCATAGGATGCTCCACTCGCCAACAGCCTCAGGACCGGCGCCGCCGGCACCATCGGAGCAGGCGCCGCCGGCACCATATGATATCGTATATATATATATATATATATATATATATATATATATATATATATATATATATATATATATATATATATATATATATATATATATACGATATATACTAGCGAACCCCTGCACACTTCGTAGTGCGAAACAAAATAGGAAAATATAAAATCAATTCAAAGTTCATTTTAATCAGTGTTCAATAGTTTTTACTGTAAAGCTCTGTGGTACACAACATTTTTTGTTTTTCCACTTTGGGTGTAAATATATAAAACCGATGGTTTGCCAACACGCGAACAGGCAACATACAGTTGTCTATGTGAGAAAACTGGATACTCAAAATTAACTCCACACATTCCTAACGATTGGCCTTGCGCCTTATTAATAGTAACCGCAAAAGCAAGGCAAACAGGAAACTGAAGTCGTTTAAATTCAAATGGCGTATCAGATGGAACGATTGGGATGCGTGCATTTGAGTAGTTAAGTGTACCTGTATCCTGAATAGTCTGAAGAGTGAAATTTCGGTGCAAAATACGAATATCTCTATTTTCAAATGCTTCACCAACCATTACAATCCCAACTTCATTGAATCGACGCGAATGCTCTCCAACTGGAACTTTATCGGCTTTAATGACAATCATATAATTGTCGCTCACTAATTTATCCCGCAATTGATGGAACAATTGAATCAGTTGATTTTTTTCTGTCAAAAAAGTTTGTAATGTTGATACTATTGCTAGTTTGCTGAATCCGATTATAATCACAACGAACATTAACTTGTTCTTCTGCGTCTCCTACAAAATATAATTGCAAGAATTTGGGAGTTTCAGTTGGAATTGGAAGCAAGGAGCCAATATTATGATACACTTGGCCTTGTATTTTAAACGTCGAATTGAAATTATGACCTCGTTCATCGACGGATGAAATTATTTTTGCAGCAAAAGATGTCATTTGAAAGCAACTATTAAATTTTCTGATGTTTTTTAGAAATAATTTTGAATCTTCATTATCTCCCCACATTTATGATTTCAATGGCTCTGGTGGTGGATGTAATACTGGTAAAACAAATTTTCCAGAGCACAACACATCCCACCGGTCTCATTTTTAAATTTTGGAGAGTGACAATAAGTACATTCTTTATCCACGTTGCCAATCATAGTTTTTACGTGAGACAAAATATTCAATTTCTGGATCATATTCAAATGCGATACGATTAAAAGAGTACAATGTAAATGCTCTGGCTGTCGGCATACGTTCTCTGTTTGTGAGTTGATCTAAATTGCGATTTGCATCTGCTCTATGTTGGCGTCTGTCTCTGATTGTGTCTCTCATTAATGTCCGGCGTTCATTCTGATGTTCAGTAGTTTGTGCTGAACGTAATCGCGATGCTCTTAATCTGATTGCTTCATTCATTTGTAATCTTTGTTCCGTGCTTAAATTAGCTCGATCCGTATTTCTTCTCTCCGATGCCGAAGTTCTGCGACCAAGATTTGAACGACGTCGTGGCATTTTATTGTTACACTAATTAGATGTGGAGAGAAATAGTTTGGTTTTGAGTTACGTGTGTTGCAATTTTATATTGTTGAAAATATAAATATGATATTATTGTAAAAACACATAATATATTCCCACTTTTTTTATTTTACCTGTTGTTAAATTTGCCTTCAATGTGTTTTTTATATGCGCAAAATCTAATAACTAAAAATGTATAATATTAATACATATTGATATTTGAATTAGTCACTATATAAATGTAAAAATACATAACCCTACGTCTCCACGGGCAATTTTTGATGGCATAACATCTGTCAAATTTGATTGCAATGGTTGGCAATTTTTTAATGGTGGGCATTGCGATGTTATGCCATTGTCATTTTGAAAATGCCGTCAAGCAATCTAGTTCGCTGTACCCACGCTTAAAAATTTTTTTATTTATACGATGAAGAGGAAAAAAGAAGGAAAACGAAATTCTGGGTGAATCTTGTATTACAAAGAATGCAAATGCACAGTCTCTATTCATTTTAGCGTTTTTATTAATTTAATAGATGTGGAAAAACGAAAATGTCCGACGATGCTTCCACTGTGAGCGTCACGAAAATATGAAAAAAGGCTGTCAAACAAACAAAATGACAACTGATTGCAACACAGCACGTTGGCAATTTATGGCATAACATATTTCATAACATAAATTGCCAACTTGAAGCAATTTGGAGTCTCCATTGGCAATTTGCTTGAAATTGCCAATGGCATGCCATCAAAAATTGCCCGTGGAGATGTAGGGTAATATAATCTAACTTTTTTCTCTTTTACCTTTGAAAAGCAATCGAATTTTATTATTTTCTGTTGTTAAATGTGTTTGTTATGAGCATAATCTAATAACTAAAAATGAAATGGCAAATATTAATACATATTGAATTTATATGAACCTCTAGCGCCATCTACCGGCACCAAAAAAAAAGAAAAAAAATCTTTATCTAAACCTAACATATAGTGTTTATATATATATATATATATATATATATATATATATATATATATATATATATATATATATATATATATATATATATATATATATATATATATATATATATATATATATATATATATATATATATATATATATATATATATATATATATATATATATATATATATATATATATATATATATATATATATATATATATATATATATATATATATATATATATATATATATATATATATATATATATATATATATATATATATATATATATATATATATATATATATATATATATATATATATATATATATATATATATATATATATATATATATATATATATATATATATATATATATATATATATATATATATATATATATATATATATATATATATATATATATATATATATATATATATATATATATATATATATATATATATATATATATATATATATATTTATATATATATTTATTTATATATATATATTTCTATTTCCTCACAGACTGTATGTTAAGATCGTTTCGAAGCGACTCGTTGCTGACAAACCATGGTGGGTTGACCGCAATAATTTCTTTTTGGAATCTTTCCAAAATATTAATATTTACATTCTGTGTGAACCCAACAATTGAATTCAATATGTCCATGTTGGTTTTATTACATCTTTATAAAGCAAAAGTTTCCTGCTGCTTCCTTATTATCTCATTGCCATATATCCAGCGATAACGTGACACAAATAATCTCTTTAGATTGAAGCTATTGTAGGATGAGATCGCCAAAATTAATTATATTTTGTTTATTTATAGTATAGACAAATAATTGCGGACCACCCTAACAGGCCCATAAGTCTAACATCATTTATTCTTAAGGATCTAGAAAGAGCTCTTGACCTACATATCAGGACATCGATCAACCCTTCTTTTCTCTCTGTATCTCAAAACGCCTACTCTAAAGGCCACTCTGTTGAAACAGCACTTCATTCTCGTATTTCTCAAGTTGACACATCCTTGGCATTCAAGGAATTCACACTTGCCATATTTCGGAACATCGTCCATAGTCCACTGGTCCTCGACTTTCGCAGTCACCAAATCAATATCCAACCTACAACCTGGTGAATACATTCAAACATCTCAGCCGCAGTGTATTGACTTGCTCATTAGTACCGAAGTATTTTTCGATCTGTTGCTCGATGGTCGTATTTTATTTGGAGATAGTATGCCGCGTCTCACTAATACAGTTTTTGGTTAGATAGTGTACGGTACGCTGCAGTCGACCGCGATTTTCAGCGATTTTTTTCAAGTTTTGGTGTTTTTAGATGCGGCCGTCTCAGTGCAAAGATGTGGATGGTAACTCGACAAGTCGTAGTGGAGGAAGCATGGACAACAGCGAAAGTAGAATAATGGAGCGACCGAGTAGCAGCAAGAACACCAGTGAAGACAGAAATACTGAGACACCGAGCAGCAGCAAAACTACTAGTGAAATCACATTCAGTCAGACTCATCTACTTATAACAAACGCTTTCCATAACATCCAAGTCTTTTCCTCTGGAGGCTCCAAAAATCACAAGCTAACACAAGGAGTTGTGCAGTTTGATTTTGTTGAAGGTAATGGGGTTGTTAGTTTCAAATGTATTTTGTTATTATTGTCAATTGTGATGTCATTTGACAAGACAAGGAACAAAATATTTAAAGAATCAAATACAAATTTGTTGGGTTGTGAAGTCATTTTGTTTTTTTATTTCCTTAAGGCACTGGCTTTTTGGACTTCATGAAAAAAAACTTTCCCCTTTATAAAGTACCAACAAGCAATACCATGAAAGCACACATAGAACAAATATATGAAACGGAAAAAGATAAATGCAAAAACGTTCTTTCAAGCGTTTCGTGCTTATCTTTAACAACGGATGTATGGACTGACACGGAAATGAATAGCATGCTTGGTATAACCTTTCATGGTTTATATGAGAACACCCAACTTAATGGAACAATAGCTGTTTTTAAATTAACGGAAGCACATACGGCAGCACATATTTCGGAAGTTTTCAAAGCTTCTTTGAAAGATTTTCGATTGATGAAAAGGAAGTGACAGACAATGGCGCAAATATAGTTAAAGCAGTGCATGATATGTTCGGTAGATGGTCTACGAAAGATGCAAGTTACCACAGTAAGTGAAGGAAAAATGCTTAAAGTTATTTTGGATGTGAAAACGAAATGGATTTCAACATATAACATGCTCGAACGGTTCATTCAAATGATTTCCTATATCAGCCAAATTTTGTTCGATTTTTCTGACTCTCCGCCAATGATAACTTCAAAAGAAAAAGATGGAATATTGGAAATACTTACCATTTTAAGGCCTTTGAAACCTATGACGGTATAAATCAGTGGCGAACGACACGCATCTTTAAGCCAAGTAATTTCACTGGTTCATTGTCGCCGTGAACAAATAATTAAAATAAGCTACACAGCCAGCAGCCAATAAATTAAAAGATGTCGTGACCCGAGATTCAAAAAATTCATTTCAGCTATCCTTTAGCTTTAAACTCAGTATGAGATTTTTGCGAACTGAAATGGCTGAAACAGACGATAGTATTGAAAGTGGGAGTGAGACGTCTGGGGGATCGTTAGATAATGAGTTCGACCTCTGGGCTGCTCATAAATCTTTAGTGCAAAAAAAAAAGAGAAAAAATGATGATTTGGCACACCCACAAGACGAGATGAGCTTTTATTTAAATTGTCAAGTCTTAGAGCTGAAGCGGAACGTTATTGATGCTTGGAATGAAATGAAGGTAGTCTATCCAAAACTTTATATACTTTCAAAAAATATTGCCACTTAATTGGTACGACCGTGCCAGCAGAGCGACTGTTCTCGAAAGCTGGTACAAGAACTACTGAAAAGCGGAGCAGATTAACCACCAAAAGGTTATCAAAACTCATCATGAAAATTTAGTTGTTTTGTTTAGACGATAAATTATCGTCATTTTAGTGAATAAAACGTAATAGTGCTACATTTTTCTATTCGCACAGTCTAATTTATTTACATATATACATATATTCAAATATTTCGCACAATAGACCTCTGCTGGTCGCAGTGCCCGCCGGATTGGGTAACTTTATGTCTTTATTAGAATCAAAACACAGTAATTACAATTTTTTTCTTTTCAATGATCTTTTGTGTACAATTCTTTGCGGACAATATTTTAATTAATAAGCGTTTTTTTTTTTTTTTGCAAATAAAAATATATATTATTTGATTAATCGATTAATTTTTTAAAATTTGCAATTAATTGCAAATTATTTTTTTGGTTTGCAATTAATCAATTGATAGATTAATCGATTAAAAATATTTGATTGCCATCCCTACTTAGGAGACACTTTTGAAGTGGCTCGAAAACGTTTTTTGTCGCTCGAAAGACGGTTGGAGCGCGATCCAGCCCTGAAGTCCATGTATGTCCAGTTCATGGAGGAATATCTCTCATTAGAACACATGTCACCCTCTAATCGTTCGTTGAGTGGTCCGAATTAAATTATACCACATAATTGTGTCCTCAGACCACAAACTACTACAATAAAAATTCGTGTCGCTTTTGATGCATCGAAGTCATTCATTAAATGATATACTCATGGAAAGCCCGACGATCCAGCAGGACCTCATCACTACCCTATTTTCGTTTCGGTTAAATAATTTTGCTCTCACTGCTGATTTCCCTACAATATATCGCCAATTTCGAATCGATGAGAGAGATCGAAAATACCAACTCATATTATGGAGAAGCCAGCTGAATACTGTCACTTATGGTTTGTCATCTACTCCATTTTTAGCAATTCGTAGTTGGTTTTTCATTGCACAAAAATTTGGTGCCTCGTTTCCCCTCGTCTCGCAGCTAGTTCGTGAAGACCTTTATGTGGACGATGTGTTGACAGGTGCTGATGACGACGATATACTGTTGACGAAGAAAGATGAACTAGTTCACACTTGGAAATTTCATGGCCTTGAATTAGTAAAATGGACCATCAACTGTGCTAGAGTTGCATCGAATCATGACGACGAAACCATAATCAAATGGGCTGAAATGACGTCACCAAAACTTTGGGGATGTCCCGGAACCCGAAGTTATATAAAAGAAGATATATTTTGCATCCGCTTCGAGTTGCCCAAAATCCCCGTTCCAACAAAGAGGTCCATTTTGTCTGTTGTTGCCAAAATCTACGATTTACTCGGAATTTTGAGTCCCATTGTAAATCGATGCAAGATTTTTCTACAAGAAACGTGGGTTGAAAAATGTGGTTGGGAGGACGTCATAGTTGGTGAATCTGCCAATCATTCAAAAAATTTAAGTAACTCGATATGTGTTTACGTCCTTAGAAAATCGAGGAGAAGTCCATGGTTTCGCTGATGCCTCTCAAAGAGCATTTGGGTGTCAGGCACGTACAAAATAACGCTCTTAATCGCCAAGTCATAGGTTGCTCCAATAAAGGCCCAATCTTTACCTCGCCTCGAGTTATGCGCCGCAGCTTTGCTAAATAAGCGTGATCATGCAAATTGAAATGATTTGGATGATCATGCTTTACAATAAAGTAGGTATTCGTCATTTTTGTGAATGTAAGTTTTTATATACATTAGATACATTTTTTTCATGTATTGGTCATATTGTAGATTTATTAAGTAGTATTTTTGTATATTTGTATATTTGTAAATTCTTATATTTGTATATTATTCCTTTTATAATATCGTTCTTATAATATTGTTCTTATAATATGTATATTATTTTTCTGCGCAGGACAAATATATTTTAAAAAAAAAATTTATTATGCCTATTTTTATGTACAATTGTTGATTTAGAGTTTATATCGATTTAGCAATTTCCAAAATTATCTGTTTCTAGGACTTTATATGGACCTTTAAAGATACTGTACTCTGTGGCTTGGCTCGTTTAACATAAATTTCTTTTGTCTTTCCTTTTGCCTTTTCCAGTAATTCTGCTGCTCAATTCTGAGCTGTTTGTAATTTGAATGTAAATTCTGCTTTATAGTCATCTATATTATAAATTGGATCCACTTTACCATTTAATATGAAGTCGTAAGGTACAGGGGTTTTACCGAAAACTAGCTCAAAAGGTGTGTAGCCATGAGTTGTTGAAGGAGTTGTATGGTCCTAGTCTAGCTTATTTGTTGAAATATATGACCTTATTATTCTTATTATTCATTAAATGTTCTGTGTAAACGTTCTATCGTACCTAGTGTTTGGTGGTGATATGGGATGGATGTTCTATTTTCTATTTTCAATAATTTATGTACATATTTCTTCAAAGAGTTTGTTTTTATATTCGGTACCCATGTCCGTTAGTATATGTTGAATGGGTCGGTGAACTAAGATGCAGTTTTCTATTAAAGCTTTGGCTACTATGGTTGCTGCCTTGCTGGGTATTGCTACTGTTATTAGAAATTTAGATAAATCACAAACTATTGTGAGAGCGTATTCATTCCCGTTAAACGATTTTGGAAGAGGGCCTATAGTATAGATTTGAACAACGTCAAAAGCGGATGCTGGTGTACCCGTTATGACTAAGGGTACTTTGCTATTTTTACCAGAATAATTTTTCTTACAATTTTCACAATTTTTAATGTAAGACTTCACGTCTGAAGCCATGTTTTTCCATGTGTATTGTGGTCTAATTTTTGATAACAATCTTGTGACACCTGGGTGTCCTCCGAATGTAGGTTCGTCATGATATTTTTGAAGGTTCTAGTTTTTGTGTTCGTGAAGTGATTTTGGTTATCTGTGGTGTTATATCAATTGTTACCTTTTTTTAAATTTTGTTTAAACAAATTGTCATGATCGCGATCTTTATACATTTAAAGTTATTATTGCCATCTGCTTTTTCAAGTTTGAGAAGTAATTAATCTAGCGCAATTTTCTCATGAGCAATAAAATCTTTTGTATCAAGTTTAAATATTTTTTTCTTTCCATGGAATAATAATAATTTTGAGGTTTCTTTTAATATTTTATTTATGGTGCACCGTTTTGTTACAAATATAAGGCGAGCTAACTTTTTCACTTCTAGTAATTGTGTTATACACATGTTGTGTTACGTCTTGTTCAGTTTGTGTGTTTTTAGTGTTAGGCGGTGTGTTTTTAGACTTGGACCTTGTAATCATTTGTATGATTGCAGAGTTTTCTTCTTTAAGTCGCTTGATTTGCCCGAAATCAATTCGAGATAATGCATCTGCGCCGCAATTATCTTTACCTTTGATATACGAGGTGTGATCAAAAAATTATTTTTAGTTATTTTCAAATTTCGTGAGTTACGTATGTTCGATGTTCGCATTTTTTTCTGTTATGTTGGTACACATGTCTGTTATATATGTTGGCAATACCAACCATTTTGGATTGTCAGTTTGTTTTTGACAGATAAAAAGATTAGTCGTGTTTTGGTGTGCTCTTCGATTTTGTACTATTCGAAAAAATGGATCAAAGAAACTGTATTCAGTTTTGTGTAAAAAATTATATTAAATGCGCAAGGACATTTGAAATGTTGACTGTGGCCTTTGGTGAGTCTACTATGAGCAGAACACAAGTTCAATTGTGGTATAACCGGTTTAAGGAAGGCCGAGAAGATGTCCCGAGCACGTCAACAACCGATGAAAACATTGACGCAGTGAAGAAAATGATTTTGGATAATCGTCGAATCACTATCAGAGAGGTTGCTGATGATGTTGGCATATCGTTCGGCTCATGACAAGCAATTTTGACGGATGTTTTAGGCATGAAACGTGCGGCAGCGAAGATTGTTCCAAAATTGCTAAATTTTGATCAAAAACAACGTCGCATGGACATCGCTCAGGAGCTGTTGAACATCGTCAACGACGATCCAGATTTCTTCAAAAAGATCATAACTGGTGACGAATCATGGGTGTATGGCTATGACATTGAAACCAAAGCCCAATCATCCCAATGGAAACGTCCAGATGAGCCAAGACCGAAAAAAGCACGTCAAGTTCGGTCGAACGTAAAGGTTTTGCTGACAGTTTTCTTTTATTGCAATGGCGTGGTGCATCATGAATTCTTGCCACAAGGTCGTACGGTCAACAAGGAATACTACCTTGAAGTTATGCGCCGTTTGCGAGAAGCAATTCGTCAGAAACGCCCAGAATTGTGGAAAAACCAATAATGGATTTGCACCATGATAACGCACCACCTAACACATCGATGCTTGTCCGTAATTTTTTGGCCAAAAACAAAACCGTTATCATGCCTCAACCACCGTATTCACCGGACTTGGCCCCCGCTGACTTTTTCCTCTTTCCAAAACTGAAGACACCGATGAAAGGAAAGCGTTTGCTACGATTGAGGAGATAAAAGAAAAATCGAAACAGGAGCTGTTGGCGATACCAAAAAAAGTGTTTCAGAAGTGTTTCGAGGATTGGAAAAAACGCTGGCATAAGTGTATTATATCTGAGGGGAATTACTTTGTCTCCTTCAAAGATAGTTATTGATGAATAAATAAATACTTTTTGAAAAATTTAAAATAACGGTTATTTTTTGATCAAACCTCGTATTCTATTTCAAAATCGAATTCTTCGAGATCAAGCCTCATTCTTGTTAGTTTAGAGGAAGAATTTTTCATTGCAAACAGGTATGTTAGCGGTTTATGATTGCTTTTTATGAGGAATTTGATACAATAAATGTATGGTTTGAAAAAAATTATAGCCCAATGAATTGCCGTCAGCTCTTGTTCTATGACAGACTTATAAGATTCCCCTTTTGTAAATGTATTCGAGGCAAAAGCAAAGGGTAATTGTGCACCGTTGTAATTTTGCATCAAGGGGTTATACAGACAGGTTTTTCAAAATCTGGATATTTTAATATTTTGGGTGTTAGTAAAGAATTTTTAAGATATGCAAATGAGTTCTCACAATCAGTTGTCCAAATGAGAGGGAATTTCTTTCTTGTTAATTTAGTAATGTGTGTTGCATGATTAGCGAAATTTGGTATGAATCGTCTGTAATAGTTAACGAACCTTTTGCATTCGTCAGCATTTGTTGGTTTTGGATATGAAAGAATTTTTTCAAACTTTGATTCATCTGGTAAGATGCCTTTATCTGTACAATTGTGACCTAAAAATGTTACTTGAGTGAAGTTTGAGATTTGTTTCCCTACAGATTTCAAAAACTGTTTTCAGATTTTCGATCATGTGATTTTCGGAACAGCCTATTACTATTATATCATCCTTATAAATGAATGTTTTGCCTGGCCCGAGGCCAGAGAATGCAATATTCATCATTCGCTGGAATGAGTTGGTTGTAATTTTTAATCCAAATGGTAATCGTTTGAATGTAAATGACCCTTGATCGGATGAGAATGATGTTATATTTCTTGATTCTTCTTCAAGTTCAATTTGGTGAAAACCCGAGATTAAATCTAGACAGGAAAAGTATTTAGCGCGACCCAGTTGATCGAGAATGTCATCGATTCTTGGTAGTGGGTATTTGTCTGACGCAAGTTTTTTGTTAACCTGTCTATAATCTATCACAAGTCTCCATTTCTTTTCTGAAGAATTTGGTAAGGATTTCTTTGGAACCAGGAGGATTCGACTATTGTATTCTGATACCGATGGTTCAACTATGTTATCTTTAATTAGTTTTTCTATGTGTTTATTAATTTCAGGTTTATGATTATGAGCTAACCTGTAGTTTTTAATATAGACTGGTGTTTCATCTTTTAAATGCAATTTTTGTTTATAAAAATTGTTAAAAGTGCAAGTATCAGTCTCTAATGCAAAAATGTCTGTATAGTTTGAACATAGTTTTCTTAATTTATCTCTGTGATATAATCGACAATTTTGGGTTAATTTATCTGGTATAGTATTCTTTCGACCTTCAGTATTATCTATATTGTTTATGTTAACCATATAGTAATCATTTAGTGTTTCAGTTTTAATGTTATCTTGTTTGAGAAAAACGTTTTTGTCTGTTGTGTCAATTATTCTGACATATGGGTTTTTCGTATTAACTATTGTGTTTGCTGTTATAATACCATTTTCTAACTCTTGGTTTGGGATTAGTATATCTTCTTCCTCATGTTTAGCTATATGGATTTTCCTGATTACTTCTGCTGGTAAACTAAGTACTTCTTTTGTAGGATAATCTGAAATTTCTAGTTCTAATTGGCTTTTTATAGAGTGCGGTCGTATTATCAGCCAACTTGGACCATTATTCTGGTAATCTAATACACAATTGAATTGTTCTATGAAGTCTAGTCCTATAATGCCATTGCATGGAATTGGAAAATTTTCGTCGACTATCTGAAAATTGTGGTAAATTTAGAGTAGAGTATAGCTGTAGTAAGACCTAATGTTTTTATGGTACCATTTCCTATTCCTTTTAAATTGTAAATGTGATTTTTGTTTATTGGAATGTTACAATTTGTTTATAGTTATTTTATAAATACTTTTTTCTGAGCCTGTGTCTAGCAAAAACGGTGACTTATAATCATTTAGTGATGTGTTGACGGTGACAAAAATACTAAATGAGAGATTTACCTTTAATAATGTTGGGGGTGCTCTGCGTTTTCCGATGCTTCTGTGTATCGGACATTACTATTTGGGTTATTACGGCCCCTATAGTTATTGTTGTTGTAGCCGTTATTTCTACCTCGATTAAAATTATTACTTTGGTTATAATTGTTATTGTTGTTGAAATTGTTATTTCTACTTCTATTAAAATTGTTACTTTGATTATAGATTCTATTAGTTCTATTCTCTCTGTAGGAGTTGTTTCCTCTGTAGGAATTATTTCCTCGACCCCTATATTTTCTTTTTATATAATTTATTTATAGGGTGCTTGAACTATCTGCCCCTAACTCAATAAATTTAGTGATTGCGTCACTAGTTGTGTTAAATTGACCTGTTCTTATTAGCATTTTTACCTCTTCTGATCTTGCATTTGTTTTTATGGCCTTGACCACAGACTGCCCAGAGTATGTTTTTGCAACCTGTGTTGTCATGCCGTCAGCTATGTATGCAATTTCGAGTGGTTGTGCAAGTGATTCAATTTCCCTTGCATAGTCTATATAACTTTTATTTTGCTTTTTGATAACCTAGTAACCTAGTTGCTATATTTAGCGAAAATTCGCGTTTCACGTTGAAGTTAGAGTGTTTTTTATTGCTTCAATAGTTTGCTCGTTTGTTAGCAATCTACTCGCTGTTTGCGAGAGTTTTGTTTTAATTAGACAGATTGCTAAATCATCATGATTTTCTTTGATTGAGTTTAGCACATCTAAAGCATTAACGAACTTGCTGAAATTTTCTACTTTGCCATCAAACACAGGCAATAGTTTTGTTGCTATTGTGATGAATTCAATTGGTGTCATTTTGCCTATTTTTTGTTGTTCGTCTGTTTCAATATCCGATTCTTCGTTATCTGTTAATTCTGGCAATTTAATAACTATAAATTTTGTAATATCTCTAGGGATTGTGTTTGATATGAGCAGTTTCTTAAACAGAGCTTCTAGCTTTGATTTTAGTGTTATGAAGAATTCATCAAATTCTTCTTTATGAGGTGCTGGGTAAACTGTTCTACCTAGTTCAGATATGGAGTTGTGTAAATAAATTAGTGTATTCAAATGTTTTAGCTTGGTGCTTTGTGATGGCACCTGACTTTTACTTAAACGCTTTATCAAATTATATTTTTATTTCCTGCAATTTGTGCACTATGCTTTCCCATTTTACCAATGTGGACATACCTCAGAGCTCAAGACAAAAGTAATTAAGTTTTTGGAGAATCGCAAAAAAATAATTAACGGAATTGCAGAATCGAAAGTTGCTTATAAACATGTAATTAAACGCTAAAAAAACCCAATCGAAAGTTTACTTTATTACTTATAATAATAATAAAAAATAAATATTATCTATACGTTCATTATTCATAATTTAATTAATACATTTACTTAGCTTAGCTGTTGGTGGTTCTGATGTTAAATTTTCTGCAGTTGGCATGTGGTAGGCTGCTATGATTGTAGATTATTATTATTTGAATTTATAATTATATGTGTGTAGCTGGTATGTGGCGCAATTTTTTGAAAAGTTTTCGCACTTTGACATACGCTGCCACGATAAATAGTATAAATGTTATCATTGCAATTATTTGCCACGATTCTGTTTTGTTACTTTATTCTTGTTAGTTTTCAAGATTTTCTTCTATTCTACCGTGCTCGACTATCTTGCCCACCTCATAACCGGAGAGGGCTATCGCCACACTTAATGTTTTCTTCCACCAAGACATTTTCTCTTAAAATTTTTATTAGCTCTTGTGTGGAGAAATATGTTCCGTAACTATTTGTTACTTTGCTATTTAGCGAATTACCGAATTGTTTAAGTATGTCGTATTCAAGCGCGAATTTTATGATCTTTTTTTTCAATATGAATTTTTTAAATTCTATATCAAACGGCATTTTACGATTTGTCTTTTAACGTTTTCATAAACTTTCACTTCACTTATTTATACACACACACTTATTTACACACGCACACTGCCTGAATGGCAGAAACTTTATACTTTACAGGACCCGATCTGGCAGGATCGCCATGTTATTAAAAGACGGATTGTTATTTTATTAAAGTTCATTTATTAATCAGATCGGACCGGTATACGGCAGTATCCGACATCAGCGTATTTTAATGATTGAACACTTAATTGTTAAACTAATAAAATATTATACTTATATATTATTGAACACAAACCAAACCATAACCGCATATGTGAGCAATGTGTTATTGACATACTTCCGAACTATGTCAATTACCAATTCACACCTGTGTTACATATTTCCGAATTATGTCAAAATGTTCAGAATTACCGATTGACATCTGTGTCACAGTCACATGCAATAAAAGACTCAATTGACTCAATGTTATGGCACGGTTTAGTTGTGCTTTGATGGTTACCTACTTTTACTGACGGACATTACACATGGCACAAAATTAAATAAAAAATAGAAAACTTCGTATCATCAACTTATTTTTGGACTGACTCAAAAGAAGTTCTTCAATGGCTGAAATTGCACTCACCAATACACAATTGTTTCGAAGCAAATCGTATCTCAGAATTTCAGGAGCAAACTAGAGAAGTTTATTGGAGACACGTTCCCTCAAAAAGTAACCCAGGTAATATAGTGTCTCGTGGTTGCAGTGCTCAAGATTTGCCCAATACAATTTAGTTTAGCGGTCCAACCTTTCTTCAAGAGAGTCAATCTAAATGGCAAAAAACTGAAGAAGAAATACCTAAGGATCCATTATAATGCAGAAAGGCCGCAGTCTTCAAATGTACTGATGTCACCACATCTATCATAGAGGAAATAATCGATAAGCATTTTTCATATCTTAAAATTATTCGTATACTCGCTTATGTTTTTCGCTTCTTCAACAGATGCCCAGTAGACCGTTCGTTAAAGCCCAAGGATCTGATTCATATTCAACCGTGTGAATTGAAACACATTTTCTGGCGAATCGTTGTCCATATACAACAATGTAATTTTAGAGATGACCCCACTGCCATTGCTAAAGGAACTTTAGTTCAACCATCATTGCAGAAGTTAACGCCATTTATATAAGACCTTTGGAAATAGCTCCGTAAGCATACTTAGAGTTGGTGGCCGATTGTCAAATGCGTCTATACTATACGACGCTCGATTTCCGACATTGTTGCCCAAAACTTATCGTTTCGTCAAGCTGTATAACGAATATCTTCATCGAGTTCATTTACACGCTGGTCCGAATGTCTTACTGCGTCAGAAGATATGGATATTCAACGCCAGAGATGTCGTACGAAAAGTGGTGCGCAATTGTGTTCACTGCTTTCGATACAAGCAAATAATGGGTAATTTGCCAACTGACCGCCTTAGAGCTCAACGTCCCTTCTTAGTAGCTGGTGTCGATTTTTGTGGCTCATTTCAGACATCGTGTCGCATTCGGAGTAAGGTACCATACAAAACATTGCTGTCTTCGTGTGTTTTAGCTCAAAGGCAACACACTTACAGCTTGTTTCCGACCTGTCTACGAACAATTTTATATTGTGTATCAAGCGATTCGTTGGTCGACGTGGAATATCGCAAAGATTGTATCCCGATAACGCTACTAATTTTGTGGGAGCTCATAATAAGCTGAACAAGCTCAAAGGCAATTTGTTCACGAAGATGTGGTTTGGGAAAGAAGTCGTACTTCATAATTTAGTTTCATTCCCCCTCGTTGTGGGAAGCAGCCGTTAAGTCGACAAAAACACTGCGAATAAAAAATATTGGCCACGCATACCTTACATTCCAGGGGCTGCAAACTCTCATCATAGAAATCGAGGCCATTTTGAATTCTCTCTCAATTGCACCCATGTCAGATGACCCCAATGAAGGCGAAGCCTTAACACCAGGTCACATGCTAATTGGTTCATCTTTAGTCGCTATTCCAGATGAACATTTTGATGTCACTAAACAAACGTCGCTCACCCGTTGGCAAAGTTTTTCATTTTTGAATAAACAAATTTTGGCAGCTTTGGTCCCGAGACTACACCGTATCACCTCAACAAAACACAAAGTGGCTGAACACCCAGCCAAACATTAAAGAAGGCCAATTAGTCATTGTTCATGAGGACAACACCCCACCGCAACAATGGATTTTGTCTCCAATAATTAACTCTATATCCGGCTCTGATGGGCGAGTTCGAGTGGTCGAGCTAATAGCAAAACAATGGTTCCTTTCGTCGTCCTATACATAAATTGGCTCCCTAACCTTTCCTATATGATGTTTGAAAGAGTGGCCTTTCAACAGGGGGAGCAAGTCGGATGAGATCTCCAAAATTAATTATATTTTGTTTATTTTTGCTTTGTATCATAATTTGAATAGTCAAATAATTGTCAAATCTTATTACAGCAACAATAACATGCATACATACTGTTGTTTGCCAATATGCTTTTACCAGTATGCATGTTGTTGGAGCTACTTGGTTACGACGTCAATGCAAAACAGAATAGCAATAACAACAACAGCGCTGTCGCAATTATTTACTTCAGATCTTCCACTCAGCCACTATATTGTTATTGTTGTTCCTTTTGGTTTCAGCATTAGAATAACTGTTGCTCGTTGTGATTTGGTTGTCTAGCGAATTTATAACAATTTTCTACTTTGTAAGTAGTAGTCGAAAAGAAACATTAAACAAAACAAGTCCAGCTCAACTTAATTTTGTGATTTTTATAACAAAAGGTTTTCTGTGCAAACAGCCATTTTGTACGCTTATTGTGTAATGTGGATGGTGTTCCTACTGGCTCTTGCTCCGGGAAAATATTTTTCGGAGGTAACAATTATGTTACTTTTCTCACTTGAGTTCTTTGTATTTTTGTGTGAGCAATTAGCTGTGGTGAAAGCTTGGATAGTATTCTTTGCGCTTATTGATACTCTCACCAAGTTAGATGCGATTGATGTTAGTGTCGTTGTAATGTTCAGTAGCAATAGTGGTAATCACACTGCTTGAAGTGGTTATAGAGTTAGCCAAGGCAGTTTTTTGTGGTAAACTATACACATATACGGAACTTGTTGTTTGTTCCGAATTCAGGGGTATAATATTAAATATACCTGTTGTTTGCTGTTGTTGGTGAGAGGTGGCTTAATTTCTCTGCTTGCAGATTGCGCATTTGGATGAGAGTCCTTGATTGATAAATCTCTTGTGCTAGAGTCCCTTGGCTCATATTTTGAAGGATAAATGACTCATTGCACTTTTTTTTAATTTTAAAGAAATAAAATATATTATTTTACAATGTGCACAAAATAAAATCACCATTTGGTGCACACATTGACATTAAACGTCATATCGCAGTGCAGCATTTTTTCCTAAGTTTTACATTAATATGTATGAATGTATATGCAGCTTTCACTGTAATGACATGTCTGTACAAGTCGGCGACTCAAAAACCTTAAGGCCTAAAAAATAGTGTAGGTATAAGTAAAATTAAGTTCCTGGTATTTTTCATCTGCCGTTCCTTCCTGAACCTTGACGCGATCGTCGGGCTTGTGTGTATCTACGAAGGTTTGGGCTGTTTCAACCTATGCATCCAGCAGGGTCACCCATGTTTGATTGGTCAACCTGGAAATGTCAGATAGAAACAGGTATAAGACTGAGGTGTCCTCAAATGTTGATGCAAACATTTTGAAAACAATAAATAAATTAGCGTGTTCGCAACCACATCTAAACTGGCTGATCAGGTGGAGTTTAATATACAAAATACGGATTGCCTTGTTCTAACTTCAAAACAGCACAACAGACAGAAGTCAAAGACACCAGAGTTTATATATTTGGTTGGAGCCGAAAGAAAAGGACTGGAAAACGAACAGTGAAGGAAAGTCAAGATTCTGTGCGCTCAAAGGATACTTCTGCATCGAATGAGACAAACCCACAGCCTCTACAAGTACTGGACAGATTTCTGGGGAAACCCTTAATGATTCAACAGGAGGTGATGAAGAAGATATGGCGGCTATATTCATATGAATATTGGCAGGAAAATAAGAACTCTGGGCATAGAGAGATGTTGAAGAGGGTGTCAAAACAATACCCATTGTTTCTGACACCAAAGGTTAATTAAAAATAGAATTTATTTTGGAAGAAAGTGTAATGTCACATTCCCAGCAAATCCAGAGTTACTTCTAGAGGGCCTTTCGAAAACGTTCTTCACTGACGATTCCAAAACTGAAAGCAGAACTGGGGCTGGCTGGAACCTGTATGCAAATGTCAGACTTTCTCAGCTATGGGAATTATGGCAACGATATTCCAATAGGAAGTGTTTGATATACTGAAAGTAGCGAACTGGGTAATTGAGAAGAAATGTGTTGCGGGCCACTGCGGTGTAAGGGGGACCGAAACTGGCGATGAAGTGGCAAACTGTGAATCTGCGGGTACTACAATGGGATCATATCCTATTATCGATATGAGTTGGGCAGAGGCTATCACTTGGGTCAAAAGCCACGTGAATAATATTGACAGTTGCCTCCAAAATAACCAAATTTGTTCCAAAGGGCCCGAACAAGAGAGTTACAGATTTTTTTCTAACATTACGAAGGTGAGCTTTGGTCATTGATCGTGCTAATTACGGGTCACAAACCATGGGGCCAACATATGGCGACCATAGGCATCATCGAGAGTCCGAAATGGGCCTCTGTTCTTCTCTGTTTGCCCTCCCTTTGCCAAAATGAGGAGGTGCATATTATGGTCATATGTATTGAGGATGGATAATGTACATTCCTTGTCACTAGACAGTCTTCTGAGATTTATAAACGAGTCAAAAAGTTGATCATTTGTATTTATCTCGCCCCTACTAATTCCAGGCTTAGAGTTCAATGTGCATTAATGCCTGAGAGCTTGGAAACCTCCTTCTACTATGGTTTTCTGGGCTAACCCCATTCTATTCTAATTCTATGCTATTGTTGAACACTAAATCTCTGGTGACTCTAGCCAAATCCAATTGGGTCGTAGGCTATGGTTTCACGTCTACTAGCCTAAAGGTCTACAAGAAGGATGGGCTCGGATCAGGAGAAATTGGACCTGAAAGGGGAAGTTAATGTCTAATGTTAGCTCATTTGTGTTCCCCAATTATGGTAGCAAGGTCTCAACGGCTGTATGCTTCGATACTGGCAAAATACATTGCTGGCGTGTCTCTGTCTATATGACGCATGACAATAAAATCCTTTAAGAAGCCAACCTGCGGAAGCTTTATGTAAATACAAAAGTTCAAGGGGTGCCCGCCATTATAGGATGTGATTCGAATGCGCACCATGGCATATTGGGGCAGCACGGACGTCAATGTATCATCATCATCATAATTGGCGTACAACCATTTCTGATCATTGCCGCGTTATCTGCCTTCGCCAGTCGTCTCTGCTTCGCGCACGCTGACGCCAATTGGAAACACCAAGTGCAGCCAGGTCCTCCTGAACCTGGTCCTTCCAACGTAGTGGTGGTCTCCCCCTCCTGCGTCCGCCACCCGGCGGCATCGATTCAAATACTTTTTTCGCCGGAGCACTTTCATCCATTCGCACAACATGTCCCAGCCAGCGCAGCCGCTGTGTTTTAATGCGCTGAACTATATCAATGTCGGCGTACAGCTCATACAGCTCGTTGTTCCATCTGATTCGATACTCTCCGCAGACGCATATAGGACCATAGATCCTTCGAAGAATTTTTCTCTCGAACGCCCCCAAAGCTCGCTCATCGTTGTTTGTCATCGTCCAGGTTTCGGCACCATAAAGCAGGACGGGAAGGATGAGGGCTTTGTAGAGCGTAGTTTTTGTTCGTCGAGAGAGGGCTCTGCTTCTCAATTGCCTACTGAGCCCAAAGTAACACCTGTTGGCAAGAGTGATTCTTCGCTTGATCTCCTTGCTGACATCATTCGTGGTGTTGATGCTGGTTCCCAGATAAACGAAATCCTTCACAACTTCAAAGTTGTAGTCACCAACAGTGACGTGGTGTCCAAGACGTTGAGACTCTTTGTGTGTTGACACCAAGTACTTCGTTTTGTCCTCGTTCACCGCTAAACCCACTCGCCTCGCTTCTCTCTCCAAGCCGGAAAATGCAGCACTCACGGCGCGGCTGTTATGGCCAATGATGTCAATATCATCAGCATACGCCAGTAACATGACACTCTTGTGGAAGATAGTGCCTGTGCGATTTAGACATGCTGCACGTACGATTTTTTCCAACATTAGATTGAAGAAAACACACGATAAGGAGTCACCTTGTCTGAATCCTCGCTCAGTAACAAACGGCTCGGACAAGTCATTACCGATTTTAACTGAGCCAGTGGTGGTGCATAGCGTCATTTTGCACAGCCGAATTAGCTTAGCAGGGACGCCAAATTCAGACATAGCGGCGTATAGTTGACTCCTTACGGTGCTGTCGAATGCGGCTTTGAAATCGACGAAAAGGTGGTGTATGTCAATCTGCTTCTCTAGGGTTTTCTCCAGGATTTGGCGTAGTGTGAACATTTGGTCAATGGTGCCTTTACCAGGTCTGAAGCCACACTGATAAGGCCCAATCAGTTCATTGGCGATGGGCTTCAGCCTTTCACAGAGTACGCTCGACAGGACCTTATATGCGATGTTCAGAAGGCTGATCCCGCGGTAGTTGGCACAGATTGCCGGATCACCCTTCTTGTGGATTGGGCAGAGCACACTTAAGTTCCAGTTGCTAGGCATGCATTCCTCCGACCATATTTTGCAGATGAGCTGGTGCATGCGTTTCGTGAGCTCATCGCCGCCAGCCTTGAATAGCTCCGCTGGTATACCATCAGCTCCGGCGGCTTTATTGTTTTTGAGCCGCCTAATAACCAGCAAGACCTCGTCATAGTCGGGGGGCGCTACTTCATGTTCGTTGTCAGCAACTGTGGGGTCGGGTTCATCTTCATTGCTATCATTAGCGCTGTCGCCATTCAGCAGCTTCGAGAAGTGTTCCCTCCATATCGTGAGTACGCTCTGGACATCCGTCACTAAATTCCCGTTTTCGTCTTTGCAGGAATTGGAATTGGCTCCACATGACGTCAATGTATGCGGGGAGTTATTATATGAGTATCTAGTAATTTACTGATCTGCAATAAAGGGTCAGAACCAACATTCATTAATGGTAACAGGCAGGAGGTCCTTGACATCACTCTTGCCTTCGATTCTATATTTGTCTAGGTTTCTAACTGGAGAGGAACACTATTTTTCAAATCACAAGGTAATCCAATTCGAGCTTCTAGATAAACTACCAAGCCCTCCGGCTACAAGAAACATTGAGAATGTCAACTTGGATATGTAACCACACTAATATCTCAGAACCCTATAAGCTCAAAACCGTGTTGATAGGTCTGTGGAGGTTCTAACGCGTGCTCACAATAAAGCTATATAGGACTCTTGTCCCCTCAATAGACCCAGAAAAACTGAAGGATACTTTTTAACAATGCAAGAAAGTCTAGATACAGTGCAGACTGTGTATCATACAAAGCTGCACTAAGATCCTTCAAAGAAAAGGTCAGTAAGACACAAAGGAGCCCTGGAGAAACTTTCACTGTGACGCCTAAGATATTTCAGAGTAGGCTTAGGACCGCAAATAGGGGTGAAAGTCTAGACTATATTTTAGAAACCTACGTTCTCGATAGCTCGAGCAGCAAGGAACGATGTCTCACGTGAGAGTAGTAAAGGTTAACACAATCATGAAGCCTAAATTGAAATATGCCATTCATAACTTCAAACCATACATAGACCAGATGGGGTAGCTCGAATTCAGACTCAACAGTCAGAGATTCTTTTCATCATGGTTGCTTGACATCTATAAAAGTTGTCTTGACCTAACATATGCTTCAATGTCATGGAAACATATTTGTCTTTATACCCAAGGCCGGCAAGGGCTCGCCTACAACTCCAGATTTAAGATCCATTACTCTGCTCTCCTTCTGTCTGAAAATGCAGGAAAGAGTAATAGATATTCACTTGAAGCTCACTGTCGAAAGACAAAAACTGTCAATGTCTCAGTATGCCTACTTCAAGAGTAAATCGGTAGAAACCGCATTGCTTTCCTTAATTTCCATATTGAGTGATCCTTGCATTACAAGGAGTATTTCATTTAGTTGATTTTCTGGACATTGAGGGAGCTTTTAAAAATATCAAACTACACAGAATAACCGTTGGCCTGACTTGGAGATATACCCTGCCATTAAGAGGTGGATTGAAAAAATAATTATGTGGAGAATAATCAATTCGCGGCTGGGGATGGAGCCGGACAAGAAGTACGTATTCAGAGGCGCGGCTCAAGATGGGGCTTTCTGACCCCTGCTCTGGAATCTTGCGGTAAGTGAACTGTTTGTGGAACTGTAGAGGGAGGGGTGCAAAGTTGCGTACGCAAGCTTAATATTCTCTGCAAATGGGAACCGGAATGTGGGTTGGAAGTTAATCCACCCAAAAGAATTTGTCTTATTCAATCCAATAGAATAAGCTAGGTATCCGAGCTTAATCCTAGATAAGAAGCTGAACTGGAAGACTAGTATGAACGAGATCATTCGGAAGGCTCAAATAGCTCTGAACTCTTGCACACTAAGCCTACTGGATATATACAGCTGTGGTACGACCAAAACTTTTTTTTACTGATTATTTGGTGTGCGACCCTAAGCAAGTCTACATACAACAGATTGGTGACGAAGGCACAAAGAACGTTGGAGATATTCATAAGTGGCTCCGTTAGAATAACTCCAATCGCACCTTTAGATGCCATGTTTAATCTGCTACCAGACGAACAGACGGCTGCAAATTTTGTTGGCCTAAAACCTATGCACAATTGGAAAGCTATGGATGCAAGACGCCTTTCTTACCACGCTTTGAGGGCATTCCTGACTCTTTTGATTACATCACACCATGCTGAAGCGTGAATGGAAGGGGTGAATGGAAGGACAGCAACCCCCAAATAGATCCAAACTACAGGAACGGATGGGAGGTGATGTACTCTCAGATGAGCTGGATATTAACGAGTCCTTTCGGCTTCAGGACCAATACAGCGTATTGCAGGCTGAAGTCACAGCTATAGAGGAAGCACTGTCTTGGCTCAAGAAGAAAAACATATCTGGACAAGATACTTGCTTTCTATCTGACATCCAAGGAGCTTTGCGCTCCTTAGAATCGGCTACAGTAATATCAAAAACTGTCAAGAGCTGCCGCAAATCTATATACGAGATAGCTAAGCAGACTCGTCTGCATTTGAGGTGGGTTCCCGACCACAAAGGTATTCCAGAGAACTACCAGGGACAAACCTGTTCTGAAATAAATATCAATAGGTGAGGTGATGTTTAGAAACGAAAAGAGAGAAAAAACTGATGTTAATTTTTAACATTTAAAAAATTGTGTGGTTCGAAATGAGTAGTTATTCACTATACTTATATTGAAATAAAATATAATAAAAAAGGCAAGATATGTGCAGCAACTTACTGAAGTCGCCAACAATTCTCTAATTATAAGTAGTGTTGCTTTATGTTTTCATTACCCAGTTGCAACCAAAATCTTCCATCTCTTTGTTGAATTCTAAATTATCTTATTATATTCCAATTGTGCACTAAATAATAGAGACATTATTAAATGTATTATTTGTATATGTGTCGACACAAATCCATGAAGTAAAATTAAACCAAAAATAAAAATATTTTTGCTTTCTACGAAATAAAAATGATTCCGTTTTCGCTTGTAATTAATATTCGAAAAAGTAACAATTATGAAAGAAGAAATTCAGGCCCTTATATAAAAGTATAGGCAAAATATTGTTAATCGATTGTCCACCTCCGCTAGAAATTGAATTATTATATTTTTTAACGAATTTAAGGTCAAATGACAAATAATTTGTTATTTTTCAAAATCAAATTTAAAAGTTCCAGATTTAGGTTTCCTCCAGAAAGTACCTCAGGGTCTATAATAAATAACAATTGCATATAAAAACAGTAAAGAAGTATGAAGTCGGGATAGAACGACTTCGAAATACCCTTTACCTTTCCTTGTGAGGGCGAGTTAAACAATGGGGATGTTTTCTTCATAAATCATCATTAGGAGAATGAATATCTACGGTAATTTTCGGTCGGGTACATTGAATTGATTATATCGGGTTTTTCAATAAGAGCGCTACAAAAGTTTTTTTTAAATAAAACAAAACCGGTTTTAGATATCAATGAAATTCTTTATTCCTGTGAAAGTACGTTCGATGCCATTATGTATGGAACTCGATTTCCTTTGCATGGCCACCACGGGCACGCTTGCAGAAGTCCAGACGCTGAACACAATTTTCAACGGTTTTCAAGCATAAATCGGCCGATTCTGCTGCAATTTCACGTTCGATATTCGTACGAAGTTCATCAATCATCGCTGGCTTGTTGGCATAGACCATAGACTTGACGTAGCCCCACAGGAAATAATCTAACGGCGTCAAATCGCACGACCGAGGCGGCCAATCGACTGGGCCATTTCGTGAGATAACACGTTCACCAAACTTGGTTTGCAGTAAATAGATTGTTGCATTCGCTGTGTGACTTGTGGCGTCGTCCTGTTGGAACCACATGTCCTCCAAGTCCATATTATCCAATTGGGGCCAAAAATATTCGGTTATCATTGAACGGTCTCGATTCGCATTCACAGTCTTGATCATCATGGAAGAAGTACGGCCCAATGACGCCGCCGGCCCATAAACCGCACCAAACCGTAATTTTTTCGGGATGCAATGATGACTCATGGAGTACGTGTGGATTGCTGTCTAACCAATACCGCATATTTTGCTTATTGACGAAGCCATTCAGCCAGAAATGAGCCTCATCGCTGAAGGTGATTTTCCGATGAAAATCCAAATCATTTTCAAGTTGTTGCTCAGCCCAATTCACGAACATACGACGCTTATGGTGGTCAAGCGGCTTCAGTTCTTGCGTCAATTTGATCTTGTAAGGATGTAGACCAAGATCTTTTCGCAAAATTCGCCACAACGACGTCACTGAGATGCCCAACGTTTGAGAACGACGTGTGAGAGACACATTTGGGCTTTCTTGAACTGAAGCCTCAGAGGCAGCAATATTCTCGACACTACGGGCACTTCTTTGTCTCACTGGCACGAGAACATTTTGCACTGTGCCTGTGGATTCAAATTTTTCCACTAGATGCTCAATTGTTGATCTGCTACGACAACTATGACGACCATAAATTGGACGTAGCGCTCTTAAAGTTGAGGCGGCTGACTCCGAATTTCGGTAGTAAATTTTAATAATTTCGACTCGTTGTTGGCTCGTATATCTTTGCATGATGAAATGGCAAACCTTACTGAAGAGAAATGTTAAAAGAGCGGGAAAAAATATGACGTCGTTTGCTGTCACTATCGATTTACTTTTGTAGCGTTTCTTTTGAAAAACCCTTTATTAGTGGGAGGTGTGGCCTTTATATGATCGATCCCATTTCTTGTATATGCTTTTGTAGAATCAATATATGTACTAATATAAAATATCGTCCAAAAATATTGTATTGGTCAAAATAATATGTCAATAGTGGGCGTGGCTTTAAAAATAACTCTAAAAATAACTGGTAATAATAATAATAAATAGATAGAGTCATTGATTTTAAGTGGCGTCTCCAAAGTTCATTATATGGGAAGGGAGGCGTATCATTTATCTGATCGACCCCGAATCTTATATGTGGCTTTATTGGGTCCATATACATACGTACTAATATAAAATTTCATCCAAAAATATTGTATAAGTTGTAAGTTATAATAATATGTCAATATAGTGCGTGGCTGTAGAAATAACACGCCCATGTTAGTAACCGGAATCTTCCTGTGAAATTTCGTTGATAAATCTTTAATAGGAACCTTGTAATGATTTTTAATTAATTGTGGGCGTGGCAATATTATTATGATCTCCATAATCTGCATACACACTATTTTCGACCCCACGTACATTTCTGCAAATTTTTATTCCGATGGTATCAATACGAGCATATGCAGCTTATTCTAATTTTAGACCAGAAAGTTCCTTATATTAAAAGTGTGCGTGTCTTTTCCCTGATCAGCCCCATTTGTTGCAGATAGTTTTATAATGTCCACATGTTCCTTCTCGTAAAATTTCGTCTGTTAATCTGTACTAGATCTTAAGGAATTAATATTTGTTAATAGTGGGCGTGGGTTTAATATATACCGCTTTTTACATAGTGTTTAGTAGGCCCACATCTCCATAACTGCCAAATTGCGTCAGGATTCCATCAATTGGATCAAAGTTATAGTAGTTTAAAAAAATGTGAAAAAAGTTCCTTATATGGGAGGTAGGTTTGTCCAAATCGGCCCATATAGCAATCTGGTTCTGTATTTTTGTTCATACTATACTTTTGCAAAATGTCATTAAGATAGCTCTAACGGAACAAAGTGGCCACAGACGGACGTACGGATAGACGGACGGACAAAATAAAAATTGCTTAGAAAGTGATTCTGATCATATCTGTATATATATGTCCATACCTACCACGCCTCCTTCTCGAAATTGCAACCCCTCTCAAAACACAAAATTAGTATACCCTATTTACCTTTTTAAAGGTAAAAGGTATAAATATCTCAAATCAACAATTATAAAAGCACTTACAATTTCCGGATCTGTCATTTAAATGCAAATCACAGACTAAATATAACATAACATGCCTGGCATTAAAAGGCGGTCCTAATTTTTCATTGGTCAGCTATTTGTATTGTTTTTCTTGTTGTAACAGAAGCAGCATAGTTCTTCAAAGTTCGGGTGATGTCCACTCCGAGCAGAGTGATCTGCAAGTGCCGTTTTTGGTTCTAGTGTTGACTTCTGTTTTTTCTGTCCGATTTGTCCGCTGATATTCTCGTCCTTAATTTGTTTTTGGTCGTACCAACATATATTCCACAAAGTATATATCACTGTACTCGGAGTAGAGATCACCCGAACTTTGAAGAAGCACAGGTGCTAAAATAAGAAACACATTATAACAAACGATGTCTACTGAAAATACTACATATTACCAACATACCAACAAAACAAAGACTGAATTATAAAACGGATACGGATAGCACATATAAAGAAAACTTGTACGAGAAAAGTAAATATATATTAAAAGACCAACAAATACAAACAGCTGACCAATGAAAAATTAGCGTCACCTTTTAATGTTAGGCATGTCTGTAATTTTCATATAAATGACAGATCCGGAAATTGTAAGTGCCTATATAATTGATGATTTGAGATTTTTATATGTAACTGTTATTAAATGTAGACCCCGAGGATGGTTTCCGGAGCAAATCGAAATATCGCAACATTAAATAGGGACAAAAAAAACGTTATTTTGAAAAATAACAAATTATTTGTCATTGGACTTTAAACACGTTATAGAAATAGAATCAGTTAAAGCAAAAATTAAAAGAACAAGTCTAAGGGGTGTTGATATTTGGGTTTTATGTTATATTTTTACTATGCACATAAGTAAGTTGATAATCACTTAAAAATAATTTTAACACAATTGAAAAAACACTTTGTGTTTATATAGTATGTATTTATAAATAATAAATTTAAAGGAGAATTAAATGTAAAAGGAATTTCGAAAGATAATGTAAAAATCTGAACTATTTTAATAATTTTGTAATAAACGGGTGGAAAAATTTCAATAAAATGAGTACCACATTCATTACTCCCTCCCAAGCTCTATGATGAACAGTCAACTTCGACTCAACTATTGTGGTAAGAAAAAGGGTGTGCGTACGGCATCACAGACTATTCCCTTCAAGCTTTTCGCGGGATGTTGCACTTGAGACAACATCATCACAAGTCTTATTTACAGACGTCACCGAATAATTTGTGCTACTACACACACCTGGCGGTGAAATTGTTCCACTTGTGGTCGTTGTAGCATCCGTTATAGACATCGCAACTGACACATATTTGGCACCTGCCATCGAAGAGAGCATAGAATTGCTAATAGAAGATACATCTGTTTTTGTGGGCATATCCTTTGCATAAGTAGTAATCATCTGGTTGAGAGAGGGCACCCCTAATTTTGAAATGTCGCTGTTGTTACCTGTGACGGTAACAGTACCACCGACACTGTTTGAAACTGCTTGGTTTAATTCTACTAGTTGTACGGTAATATTAGGGCTAGAGCGACAAGTCTCCTTGGGAGTGTCAACAGATATTAGCATATTATCCGAAGTATTTGAGTGTGTGATTGTAGTCGAAATGCTCGATGGAGGGTTTTCTGTTGTCAATGATATATCCGTTTTGTTTGGATTTTCTTTAATAATAGCAGCACCTTTAATGGACTCGACACTTACGTCGATTTCATTAGTTTCCTCAGCCAGCATGGGAATTGTACCAATATTTTGTGGACCACTACTTGTCAAAGAAGCTTGATTGCTTGAATTCGAATTGGAGCCGGTTAGGTCCAGCATGGCAGGTTCATGAGTGGATGTTGCATCAACAGGAGCAGTTTTGCCAGATTTTTCTAGAGTTGATTGTTGTGATGGTGTGGCTACATGCCTCATAGAAAGAGATTTGCTAGAGACGCGTTTTCCATTATGATAGTGCGAATTTGAAACACTAGAATTAGTTGGGTTTCCAGAGGAAACAGTTGTCTTAGTGTTAGTAGGTGAGAGCGGGTGCGAATGGTTACTATTTCCTGCAGGCGAAAATTGTAATGATACAGGGATTTGGTGGTGAGAAACGGTGGGTGCTGGCGCGCTTGATGCGGCTGAGGCAGCAACTGCATGAATCGCAGCAAGAGGTTGACTGGAGTGGTTGTAATAATGAGAGCTGCTCATCGATGGAGTGTGAAAAGACAATGACGACGTAGGTTGTGCGATAGAACTAGGTGTTTGCAAAGATGGCGCCAATGAAGTGATGCTATTCGGCTCGGTGTGCCTGAGTCCTGAGGAGGTGGATGGACTCAAATTAATGCCACCGTGTGATGTTGAAGCTGCCGTAGATGTATTTGGCATTTGATGGGCAGATGTAATAATTGCATGACGTGGCGAAATGTGAGAGTGTGTTAAATTAAGGCTGTGGTGTGTGAAACCAAGAGCCACTGCTGCTGCTGAGAAACCAGGGTGGGCCAGTCCAGCTCCAACTGGCTGCGAAAGCCCTAATCCAGCTTGTTGCAGAGGATGAGGTAAATTAGGAGGAGTATGAGAAAGTGCAGGAACGCCGGATAGGGCAGACAAACTAATATTCCGCCCCATAGAAATATGGGGGCTTTGGCGCTGATTAGCCGATTGGTACGGCGATATTCCAGGTATACCGTGAAGTCCACTTAGGGGAGCCCGCAGACTCAAATTAAGTTGCGGAATCATTGACCCGAGCAAATTTCGATTCAAAGGAGAGTACATCTGATTTGAATAGTGATGCGAGGCGGAAAGCAATTGCTGCCGATCACGTTCTCTAGCCTCACGTTCTTTTTCTATAAGTTCCCGCTCACGAGATGCTTTCTCCTTTTGTTCTTTTTCACGGTGTTCCTTTTCGCGTTGTTCGCGTTCCCTTTGGTCCTTCTCACGCAGCTCCCTTTCGCGTTGCTCTCGCATTTCGCGTTCTTTATCGCGCTGCACTTCACGTTCCCGTTCCTCTTCTCGTGCAATACGTGCACGATGTTCCTCCTCCAGTTTTAACCGCTCATTCAAAGCCGGACCTATACTTAGCGTGGCACTTGGAATCATAGAGTATAAATGAGAGGCATATGGTGAAGTCAACGGTGGATATAAAGCATGTGGATGAGAATGATGAGCCCCCGCTGCTCTTAGCATTTGATAACGCTGATCCAAGTACAATTGCTCTGAATAGGGCAAACTAGATGGGTTCAAGTAAGTACCTGTGTATGCAAAATATATAAAATAAATGTATAACACTTTAGGCATAAAGAACTTACCTGCTCCTATTGCTGAAAAACCTGCAAAATGTGTATATGCATCCAAAGGAAATGCGCCTGCTGGATGCAGTAACCTTTCATCTGATCGATAAGGCTGAAACCCACTGCGAGCTAGTAGTTCAGGTTGTATTGTATTAGTCTGCATTGGGGGATTTAAGCGTGCAATTTTTTCCCCTGGTTGTGGAGAACAGAGTGCTCGCTTTTTAAGACAAGAGCGATCTTCGACGTTTTTTGAAGATATCACAGTGGAGCTTATACGATCATTAGTTACATGTATACGGGCTGAATTTGAAATTGGTACCACAGACCTACTACTGGCAACATCAATAGATGTATGTGCAACACAACATTCGCTACGGTCTCGCACAACTACCTCCTCATCTTCATTTATATCTGCCTGTTTCGCTAGATTTCGTAAGGCAGCTGCAAAAGGACCTCGTGCACTCGTAACAACTGAGTTGAGTGAGCTGGAAAGACTAACCAATTGTGGTTGAACTTGTGCAATAGCGACAACTTGCTGGTGAGATTGATGGTACTGCTGTGCTAAAGAGGGTGATTGTGTATCAATGTGATTTGTCGGTAAGCCATGACTGAGAATTGTTGCACTGGGCGAAGGTACTTCAAGTGAACTGCCACTTACAGCCACTGTTGAAGGAGACTGCAAATGATGAGTTGAACTTAGAAGTGCTGCTGGAACTGTTGCTGCACGTTTTTGACCAGATTTTGGTGGAACTGTAAAATTTAAGTATCTTAGTATAAACATTTAAAGGTATTTTGAAGACAATTAAATTTGAAGTGTAAAATTATAAAAAAATCATATGTATAGTTTAACTTTTATCCAACAGTATTTATGAGATAAATCCTAGCAATATTAACAATACAGTTAATGTATTCATCCCAGAAGCATTTATTTTTAATTTAATTTATTTATATTAAATTAATTTTATGAAGTTTTGGTTTCCACTAACAACCTTACATATCTAGACCGACTGCATACACTTCACCAACTCGTTAAACTATTTCTTTTCAAACTCTTTCTTTTGTTACAATAATTCTTAAAGTCATAATCTTGAAAAGTATTGTAGCAGAGCATTGACAATGACGTAAAATCCTTGTTGAATTTCACCAAACTTTCAATCAACGATATTCAGATATCTTTCCAATAAACTTCTTCCAGAGCATAATCTGAGTTTTATAATAAGCATTCCAACATTTCGGAATTTTAAAATATTTTTATCGTCAATTGAATTGCCAAACCCATACAGAGGTATGCAATTAAAGTATCATTACATACAAGTGCATACTCGTAATTTAGTCACTGTGAATAGAGAGATTTCGATCTATTTTGAAGAGTATTTGCTCGCTGAGAGACAAATATTCAATTATATATATATATATATATATATATATATATATATATATATATATATATATATACATATATATATATATATATATATATATATATATATATATATATATATATATATATATATATATATATCAAAAATAAATGATAAATGTAGAATAGGTTTAAAGTAGAACTTCATGTTTGCCCCACGATCTGGCACAGCGGGTTGGGAACCCATCAAAGAAAAAAAGGAGTGAACTAGCCAGGGTGTCTGTGCCAGGTATGATTACCATGGGGACGGAACAACATACAAATAATGAATGAGACCAATTTCTGATATTTGGTTAAACCGTGCGGAAAAACAAATATGTATGGGAGATAGTAAAATAAATACAATTGCGATTTCAAAGAGGATTCCTTCATAAATGACTTCCTCAATTCCTCAAATACTCTTCGTAATTACAAATCAATAATTTTTTCGGAATTTTTCGATAGAATAATTAATTTTACTTCTAGTATATTGTATGTAATTTACAGCGTACATATTCAATTCAATTGAATTTATTGTTTAAAGTTACACAATAAGACAAAGTCTTCACTTTATGACTATATATCAGTTAATAAAATAAATATATTAAATTGGCAATTAATTAAATAGATAAATAAAAAATTAACAAGTAATAAATAATAAATTATTAATAAATGAATACAATAAGAAATTAAAAAAATACTGACAGAAAAGAACAATAAAAGAGATATTTGGTTATTTACAAGAGTAAAATTAAGAGAGCTCTATGCCAGCTCTCAACAAAAATACTGGAACACTAAATACTTAAACTAACTAATTCCTGCCTCGCCTCTCATAGCAGAAGGATGCGAATTCCAGATCCTCATGGCATTAATGAAAAAATATCCAGTTGAATTAGCATAGGCAAATTAAGGTATTATCATGCACCGGTTTCTTTTTGATTGGCTCTGCTGAAGTTTCTCAGAGAGATAAGTAGGTGTTCTCGCGATAATCAGCTTGTGTAGAAAAATTCAATATCTCATCCGTAAGTAGATCTCAATACTGCATCCAAGAACACTTGTCTTCCAGGAAGTTATATGGTCAAATCTACGCAATCCAAATACATATCGTGTGGAATAATTAAATACAACTTGCATTTTATGTAGGGAGCTGAATCTAACTTACTATATACAAGCTCTAAATACCAAATTATCGGTACTACTAGCAGCTTAACCAATATTCTCCTAGTCTCGACAGGTGTAAACTCTGCAGAAATCCGTAACTGTCTCAGCACAAAAAAAAAAAACTTTCACGACACTATTTACTTTATCAGTGCAAGTGAAAAAAGAATTAATATGGAAGCCCAATCTACATGATCTTTCAATGAACTTCAGCTGTGCGCCACCAATAGATATTAAAGGAAGTTTGTCCAATTCTATTATCTTTTCGAGATTGGTAAAATATAGGACTTTAACGGATTTAGGAAAAGTCCATTTCTTGCCCAATCAAATATATAATTTAGATCTTCATTCATTCTAAGACTCAATAGACTCCATGTCCAAAAACAAAATTTTCAAAAAGAATTTGCAGTAATATAAAATTGTTTTATGAAATCAATGGAGTATAAATATTTATAGACTAGCTAATTATACTAGTTAAAAATAAGAATATTGTAAGCTTTTATAAAAAAAATGTTTTATAGTCGGTCGGAGCTCATATGGCGGCTCCAAACCGACTATATAAAAATATATGGAATTTCATCAAAAAAAAAAATTTTTATTTTTATAATATGTTCTTTTGAAAAACAAGTAGGAGTATGGAAAAGAATTTGTTTTATTGTCCGTTTTTGGTAAAATATAGAGTGAACTCATAAGGGAGTTTTAGTTCCACTTCCTATAAAATTTTTGGGAAATTGCTGTTTGGTTATTCAGAAAGGAATACAGACGTTTGAAAATTGGAAATGGTAAGGGAAGAGCATGATCCACATCTCAAAATGAACGAAACGTGAGAACATTTGGATTCATTGGCATTGGTTCTACAGTTTGCTAGCCTACGCTTCCAGTGTTGAAATGGAGTTATATGGAAGGGTTTACGTTAGGGCATATTATGGTCGTATCATCAGCAAAAGTTGAGGTAAAATTGCATCTACTGATCAGTATGACTGATATGTAAATAATTTGGAGAGTCCCAGGTCACTTTCCTGTGGTTCACCGACATGGATATCACATTAACTTTACCCGGATCGCTTGTTGGTTTACCACAAATTTCATGTGTGACATATAGTTTCCTAATAAATTAATGACATGGGCAATATTGGCTATTTTTTCAAGACCTCCTGTTTGGGAGTTTTTATACCCAAACAACATTTTTATGGGTATTCGCATTTATCCCCATTTAATTCCAAAATCCCCACTCTGGTCAGCACTACAGCTTCATCATCATCTTCACATAATTACATATGTTTCAAAACATTCATATTTACATAACTTCTTGTCATTTAAATGCATTTATCAGTCAATTTTGAATAAATAATAACTGTTATAGTTTTGCTGCCTCAGTCTTTCGAATTGACGGTCATCGTCTTATATGCTTGCATTAGCAACAGCACTAACGGCTTCCTGGCTGCTGTTTTGTTATTGTTTCATTTGCCTTACAATTTGTTGTTACTTTTCTTCGCGAAGAAGATTTAAATACTTTTTGCATGTTTTGCTTTAAGTAATTTTTATAGAAGGTTCGTGAAGAGTTTTGACAGAGGTAAAAAGAGCAGTTGGTGACAAGAATGTGATGTGAATGTGAGTAAAATTTTTAGCTCTCGCAGCAAATAAAATAAATTAAAGTAGCTGAATAAATATTTGAAATAGCAGATATTAAAATTAAGAATGTAACTGAAATACATACAAAGAAAAAATATTAATAAAATACACTAGTCTAAATTTTAGACTAAAAACTATAAAAAAAAATAAAATATGAGAAATCTTTGAAGCTCACTTCTTATGAACCCCTCGTCTAAGTTTTCGAGAAGAAAACTCTCCTACATTAAAAGTGGTGCCGAAACCCGGGATCTGTCCTCGTGCTGACACAAATCCCTTAAATTCTTAACCTAAAATTACTGCCGTCGTGCGACGGATAACATAACCTATTTTGTTGCATCGAATTTCGTGCTCAAATTCACAACAAAATGGAGTCAATTGATGCTGCAATTGAAGAACAAAAAGGTATACACAAACATATTCAACGTTTAAATACCTCTTTTGCTACTAAACCGAATGAAGCCAAAACTAAGGGGTATGTACAAACCGTTTTGGAGGATTTGGAACAAAACTTTCGTTTGTTCAAAGATGGCCACGACCAAGTTAAGTTCAACGTACGGGAAAACTCGATTGCTGAAAAGGATGTGCCATACCTAAGTACCGATGTGTATTATACATGTTATGATACATATATTTTATTAAAAACAACTTTACTTGATCTAATGTTTGAATTTGATTCTCCACAGACTCCAACCGTCCGTTCCAGTACTTTCGCCACAAGCAGCCGAAATGAAACGTTCATCGCTGGAGCCAGACTGCCAAAAATTAACCTGCCGACATTTTCTGGAGATTATCTCGAGTGGATTTCTTATCGAGACACATTTTTAATCGCTTGTTCATCACAGCCCCTCGCTTACGAATATTCAAACATTTTTATATCTACAAAGCTCGTGCACTGGTACACCTCTTTCGATTGTCAACGAATATCCAACTGCTGATTCTAGCTACGATATTGCGTGGGAAGCACTCGAGCGGAGATTTCATAACGAAAGGAAGCTTGTCGATCAAATTCTTAACCGCCTGTTTTCAATCCCGCCTTTGTCAGGTAATGTGCAATCAGTAAAACAGTTACTTGATACCACCAGAAGTGGTTTAGCTCAACTTAAAGCACTTAAAATTGATACCACTACATGGGATTCGATCTTAGTCTACATGACGTCACAAAAGATTGATGTTCAAACTCGTAAGGAGTGGGAGCTGTCCCTTAAAGCTAATACAACGATATCACCCATCAAAGAAATGCTTGTCTTTTTAGAAACAACTTTTCGGGCTCTTGAATGCGTTCAAGATGAAAGCCATTTCAACCCACACAAAAGTAATAAAGACAAAAATTATGAGAATCGTCGTAAGCCAACGAAAACTATACGAGCCCACATAGCTACTTCTACAATGTTGGATGAAAACTGCCCGTGCTGCGATAAACGTCATCCATTATACAAATGTTTTAAATTTGCAACGATATCTTCAGCAGAGAAGAAAAACATCGTTAATCAACATCGGTTGTGCAGAAATTGCCTTCGATCTGGACATCTACAGGCTACTTGTAAGTTAAAATCAGTATGCCAAACTTGTAATGAGCCACATCACACGGTAGTACACAACGAATACTTTTCCGGAAACAACTCTTCGATATCTGCAACTACAGCTAATTCTACCGCTAATTTTACAGTTAATTCTACAGCAAACCAGACTTTTGCTCCGCCAACTAATACATCTACCCCTACAACTGCAACATCTGTAAGTACACTTCATAGCAAAATTAGTACTAATTTTATAAATCCAGCCTTACTTGCCACAGTACAGGTAATTATAAAAGTAAATGACTCTTTTTATAGTGTAAAAGCCCTTTTAGATCAGGGATCACAAGTTTCTTTTATTTCTGAGAAACTAGCTCAGCTGTTATCTATACCGACACTAAAAACGCATGTCGATGTTTGTGGCATTGGAGAAAATAAATCTGTAACGGTCAAAAAATCGGTAAAAATAATTCTCTACTCCACGTACAAACAACAGTTTGAATTGACAATCAATGCACTTGTTGTACCTTCAGTTTCGTCATATGTTCCCCCCAAATTAAATTTGAAAATGGTTTCAGGGTTGCCAGAAATTTATCTTGCAGACAAAAATTTCTTGTTAGCAGAAAAAATTGATCTCCTTCTCGGAAATGACGTATATGGTGACCTATTACTATCTGGAATGAAAAAACTGGAAAATGGGCTATTTTTTCAGGAAACTTATTTTGGATATATGGTTTCTGGTGTTCCGAGATTAAATTTGCCTGCTAGAACAATTTCTGCTAATATGTGTTCATTAGGAGACCAATTACGGCTGTTTTGGGAACAGGAGGAATTTTTCGATGAAAAACAATTCACACCTGAAGAATTGTTATGTGAAAAATTGTTTAAGGAAACTCACAGTAGAGATGATACAGGACGCTATACGGTCCATTTACCGTTTAAAAGTTACTACAAGGTAAACCCCCTCCTTCTTTTTCCCACACGGACTACAATGCACTAAAACGGTTAAAACAGCTGGAAATCACTTTAAAAAATAAGCCAAAATTTGCTGAGGAATACAAGAAATTTATGACAGAGAATGAAACTCTTAACCATATGGTAAAACTTGGTGAGTACCCTCATGCCATACCAAAAAATGCATATTTCTTTCCCCATCACGGTATGCTCAGAGAAAGTAGCACAACAACAAAATAGCGTGTTGTTTTTGATGGCCGAAATCATAGACCTCCTCAGACTTCTATACATGAAGAGCTATCAGCTGGTCCTGCACTACAAAATGATTTGTCTACAGTTATATATCGATGGAGGAGATATCGAATTGCTTTCACAGCTGATTTAGAGAAAATGTTCAGACAAATAAATGTCTGTAAAGAACATCAGCCTTTACAATGTATACTTTGGAGAGATGAGGCGTCAAACCAAATTAACATTTATAGTTTACTTACAGTGACATATGGTACAACATCAGCTCCATATTTGGCAATCAGAGTCTTACAACAACTCGCAGCAGATGAAGAGCAAAATTTTCCGCAAGCTAGTAAAACTACTACTACTCCGCTCAGACACATATGTTGATGACGTCATATCAGGAGCGGATAATTTTGAGGATGCTCTACAATTACAGCAACAATTTTGCTCACTTTTGAAATCTGGTGGATTTCACCTTCGGAAATGGAATTCCAACTCTTCACGATTACTTAAACATATTCCAGAAGAAGATCGTGAAAAGAAAGACCTATTTACACTAAACCAACCAAACATGGCGAAAGCTCTTGGTCTTTCTTGGGACATTACGAATGATTTTTGTTTTACAATAAATTTTTCTTTTTCTAATACTGTCACTAAACGTACTTTGCTTTCAGATGCAGCAAAATTATTTGATCGCCTAGGATGGGTATCTCCCACAACTATCAAAGCAAAAATCATGTTCCAGCAGCTGTCGAAATTAAAACACGATTGGGATGATACACTACCACAGGAAACCCAATCTGAATGGGTAAACTTTCGATGAACTCTGAAGTGGCTTGAAAAAATCGAAATTCCTAGATGGCTAGGATACATATCTACAAAATCAACAATTGACCTTCACGGATTTAGTGATGCATCACAAACTGCCTACGCTGCTGTGGTATACGCACGAATTATAACCGAATCTGGTGAGGCAATTACAAATTTATTACAGGCAAAAACAAAGGTTGCACTTTTAAAAAATGAAACAATTCCCAGGCTGGAATTATGTGCTGCTACACTTTTAGCAAAACTGGTTGCTAAAATTAAATTAAACAACGACTTCAATATTGGGCGAATCGTGTACTGGACGGATAGCACCATCGTTCTTACGTGGCTCAAAAATTATCACAGACGGTTGGAAGTCTACGTAGCAAATAGGGTGGCACAAATTCATAAAATATGTGACGTCACCGAATGGAGATATGTTCCATCAGCTGATAACCCAGCAGATTGCGCTTCTCGCGGTATACTTCCTGAATAACTCAGTAAACATTTACTATGGTGGAATGGTCCACATTGGCTAAAATCAAATTCGGATAACTAGCCTAGTTCCCCTACAAATATTGTTATCGATAAATAACCGGTCAACGCTACTACAGAAGAAAAAATTTACAACAACAGTATTGCAGTTCACTCAGCTAATGTAGAAACAACAACAGAGTTTCTAAATTTTATATCGAAATACTGCAGCTTCACTACATTGACGCGTGTGATGGCACATATTCTTCGTTATTTCGACAACTTAAAAAGCAAAATAAAAAAGTTAGAAAAATAAATTTAAGCTTTTTAAAAACATGGGAGCTTACAAGAGCAAGGAAGCATTTAATTCGACTTACACAAGCTATAACATTTCGTGAAGAAATACGCTGCTTAAAATCGAATAAACCTCTTCCTAATAACAGCCGAAATTCTAAAGTTATAACCATTTTTAGATGAATTGGATATTTTAAGAGTTGGTGGTCGCATATCTCAGGCTGAGATTCCATTCCACATGAAGCATCCTATACGTTTAACTAAAAAGAATCCCATTTCCATTCTTATCTTTTCAGAAGCACATAAAAAGACTTGTCATGGTAGTCTTTTGTTAATGCAGTCTTATGTTTCACGACATTATTGGATAGTCTCTGCTCGTGACTTAGCAAAACAGGTCCAGCGAAATTGCATCGTGTGCTTCCAGTACAAAACTCAAACTTGTCTGCAGTTAATGGCTAACCTGCCAGCAGTACGCCTTCAACCAACGCGTGCCTTCAAGCATAGTGGACTAGACTATGCCGGTCCCATCAACATTTAAACATCATCTTTGAGAACGGCATCTACCTCTAAGGGATATATTTGTCTCTTTATATGTATGTGCACCAAGGCAATACATTTGGAAGCCGTTACCAGCCTTACTGTAGATGCATTTCTGGCAGCCTACCGCCGTTTTATTGCTCGTCGTGGAATTTGTACCGACTTGTACTCTGACTGTGGTACAAATTTTGTTGGCGCAAATAAAGAACTACTACAAGTCATCTACCAGCAAAATAAACTTTCTCTTCCTGAGCATCTCGCTGAAATACTGGCCAATCAAGGTACGAATTGGCACTTCTTCCCTCCTGCTTCGCCTCATTTTGGTGGACTATGGGAAGCAGGGGTAAAATCTACAAAACATCATTTACGCCGAATAATTAAAGATCGCCTCGTCACGTATGAAGAACTAAGTACGCTTTTCGCGCAAATTGAAAGCATACTTAACTCTAGGCCTCTTTGTCCACTGTCAACTGATCCCCAAGATCACAACGCGCTCACACCTGCGCACTTTTTGATTGGGGAACCAACAGTTTGCGTCCCAGATGAAGATTTAATTGATGCAAACATCGATCGACTTCACCGTTGGAAACAAATCGAACACCTCAAACAACACTTTTGGGTAAGATGGCAAAAGGAGTACATGTGTCGACTACAATCACGCCCCAAATGGAATAAAATCATCGACAACATTAAAGTTGGTGATGTAGTACTTTTACTCCATGAAAAAAAGGTTCCTGGTCAATGGCCTCTCGCAAAAGTAGAAGAATTGCATCCGGGCCATGATGGTTTGGTTCGAGTTGTTACGCTCTACTGCAACGGAAAATACATCAAACGTCCAATAGCAAAATTATGTCGTTTACCAATAAATGAAGTCACAGCATCAGAAGTTATAGAATCATAAATCAACTTGCATATTAAAAACCGAAGGTTTTTGGCCGGGTGAATGTTTGGGAGTTTTTATACCCAAACAACATTTTTATGGGTATTCGCATTTATCCCCATTTAATTCCAAAATCCCCACTCTGGTCAGCACTACAGCTTCATCATCATCTTCACATAATTACATATGTTTCAAAACATTCATATTTACATTACTTCTTGTCATTTAAATGCATTTATCAGTCAATTTTAAATAAATAATAACTGTTATAGTTTTGCTGCCTCAGTCTTTCGAATTGACGGTCATCGTCTTATATGCTTGCATTAGCAACAGCACTAACGGCTTCCTGGCTGCTGTTTTGTTATTGTTTCATTTGCCTTACAATTTGTTGTTACTTTTCTTCGCGAAGAAGATTTAAATACTTTTTGCATGTTTTGCTTTAAGTAATTTTTATAGAAGGTTCGTGAAGAGTTTTGACAGAGGTAAAAAGAGCAGTTGGTGACAAGAATGTGATGTGAATGTGAGTAAAATTTTTAGCTCTCGCAGCAAATAAAATAAATTAAAGTAGCTGAATAAATATTTGAAATAGCAGATATTAAAATTAAGAATGTAACTGAAATACATACAAAGAAAAAATATTAATAAAATACACTAGTCTAAATTTTAGACTAAAAACTATAAAAAAAAATAAAATATGAGAAATCTTTGAAGCTCACTTCTTATGAACCCCTCGTCTAAGTTTTCGAGAAGAAAACTCTCCTACATTAAAAGTGGTGCCGAAACCCGGGATCTGTCCTCGTGCTGACACAAATCCCTTAAATTCTTAACCTAAAATTACTGCCGTCGTGCGACGGATAACATAACCTATTTTGTTGCATCGAATTTCGTGCTCAAATTCACAACAAAATGGAGTCAATTGATGCTGCAATTGAAGAACAAAAAGGTATACACAAACATATTCAACGTTTAAATACCTCTTCTGCTACTAAACCGAATGAAGCCAAAACTAAGGGGTATGTACAAACCGTTTTGGAGGATTTGGAACAAAACTTTCGTTTGTTCAAAGATGGCCATGACCAAGTTATGTTCAACGTACGGGAAAACTCGATTGCTGAAAAGGATGTGCCATACCTAAGTACCGATGTGTATTATACATGTTATGATACATATATTTTATTAAAAACAACTTTACTTGATCTAATGTTTGAATTTGAATCTCCACAGACTCCAACCCTCCGTTCCAGTACTTTCGCCACAAGCAGCCGAAATGAAACGTTCATCGCTGGAGCCAGACTGCCAAAAATTAACCTGCCGACATTTTCTGGAGATTATCTCGAGTGGATTTCTTATCGAGACACATTTTTATCGCTTGTTCATCACAGCCCCTCGCTTACGAATATACAAAAATTTGTATATCTACAAAGCTCCCTGCACTGGTACACCTCTTTTGATTGTCAACGAATATCCATTAAAGAGAATGTACTGTTTATAAAGAATAGCAGCTAAAGTCATTTCCAACACTTCGAGAGAAGGTCGTAGCAAAACCAGTATTATTAATCTACCACAAATACAAGTTCCAGCAGGAAGCACTTATGCGCAGTTGGTAAAGCAGCAATAAACAATCAATGCCCTATTAATTTACAGAATGTGCTGTTTCATCACAACAGCAGTCCAATGATATCAACGAGTTAAAGAACATTTTCTAAGTTCCTAATAGACCAAATGGGAACAATGCTCAAATTGCTAACAGCGCTCATCTCTAAGACGACATAATTATGCAATCTATTAAAAATACATCATTATATCAATGCGAACGGGCTTTCGCAATGAAGTAATGAAGTCAAAAATTTTATTGTTGATAACAGCACTGACATTATGCTAATATTCTTTAATTGCAAAACCTGGAAAGCCGGAAGAAGAAGTTTCATCGTATAGGCCGACAGGTTTGCTGCCGATTATTTCCAAAGTTTTCAAACATATATTGATACTTTCAAATCATATCTTGAATAGCGCCATTTCAGAGTGCAATTTAAGTCAGAAACCACAACAACTTTTTCAATTACAGCGGATGTTCCACAGGACAGCATATTAGGACCTGTGCAGTATCTTTACAGCAGATCTACCCCTGAGAGAGACGACTGAAATTGCAATATATGCTGTTGACACCGTTATAATGGTTATACACACTAATCATTTAATTGCTGCAAACCAACTACAAAAACACCTCGATAAAATTCAAATTCGGTTTGACAAATGGAGAATGAGGGTCAATGCTACTAAATCAGTGGAAGTAACTTCCACTTTGAAAATAAGTTCCTGTTCCAATGGTACGAACTTGAATATTGAGACTTAGAATATATTGTCAGGAGGGCAATTTCGTAACAATAATAATAATTATGATGATAAATAGATATTCAAAAATTATGATGGTGGTAGATCTGCTTTTTTCAAACGTTGGCATGGTTTGTATTAGTTTCCTTGCTATTATATTGGGGTGAGTCATTTATTTTATTTTACACTATTTTTTTATTTCTGAGTGCACCTGAGCTATTAAGGGCACACCAAGACCGCGATGGATGTTTATGTTTTTCACGTCCGTAGTATTTTTGATTGAGTCCATTGCAACAGTTCGGTGTTTGATGTTTTTGTCGCCCACAGCTGAATTCCATATGTCCAGATGGGTATTATTATGGCTTTATATAAAAGGACTTAGTAATCCAGGCTTAGTTTTGCATTTTTATTTAAAAGCCAGTTAAGACTTGCAGCTTTTAAATGAATATGCGGTTTTTTCTTCTCAATGTGAGTTCTGCTGGTAAGGCGTCAGTCAAAGTGGACACCTAGATATTTCACTTCTGTCTGCTGTGGAATAGTTTTGATGTTCTTTTTTTTCTTTTTTTTCTCTTCTTTGCTTCTCGACCATCGTCCGTCAATAAATCTTATAGGTGAGTCTGCTTCTGTTGGGTTGTTCACATTTTTTACTGCCAAAGGAGTAGTTTTTTATACCTCTACCTAAACACCTCTTTCAATTTCTTTGGGCAGCGCGTTTCGCAATTCGTTTTTGGCTGTAGTTAGTTTTTGCGCTGGTGATCTGTGCTCTTGCCACAATCGTCTGAGCCGTCTCTTTGCCTTTTTCAGTATTTCAATTTCGAATGAGGTTGAGCACATTTATTTACGTGAGATTTGCCTGCTTGGTAGTGTAGCGTGGACTGCTGCTTCTACAAGGATACAGTAGATTGTTTGTACTGCGGAATCTAATTCATCCGGGTTTTTAAGACTACATTTATCAGGAAGGTGGCTGCTAATGTATTTGGGGAATTTCAGCCAGTTTTTTTTGTTTGTTTTTAAACGAAAATTTGGTTTATGACTTCTGAGTATTTCGTTAAATGTATTATGACTGGAGAGTGGTCTGAACTCAGTTCATAGCATGATTCTGCAGACATTAGTGTTTGATTAAGTTCTTTCGTTATTGCAAAATCTAATAAGTCCGGGATCTTCCGTTGGTCCGAGGGCCAGTATGTGTTGACCAGAAGAAACATAACCAATTTTATTACGCCAATTCGTCAGGGCATAAAATAAATGTTTACCCTTGGGATTTATAAGGCATGAGCCCCAGTGCGTGAACTTAAAGTTATATCCCCAGCTGCTATAAATTGTTCTCCTAACAAGCTGAAAAAATGTTCAAACTGAGCCGTTCTGACAGTGTGTCTAGGTGGGCAGTATACGGATGACACCGTTATGTTGACATCCCAACAGTGCAGGCAAATTGAGGTAGCTTGGAGATATTCCTTGATCTTTAATAAGAATACCTGTTCCTCCACGAGCTTTGCCATCCTGATGTAACGTTTTATAAAACTTACAATCCTTTATTATTCTATTTTAAAGTAAGGTGAGTTTCAGAAATGATTTTGTTATTGAAGAGGAATTTTTGGATTTCAAGTGTTGGCTAATTCCAAATCTTTATCGTATTCATTTGTTTGCAAGCATAGATTTCATTAAATGATTTTGATTACCTATTAGTTCTTGCTTTATTGCTTGTATTGAAGACATAAATTGTGTCATACATATCGTTAAGGTTAAGAACACTGCCTCTAAATTTTGTGGTTGGTTATTGGGTTGTGAGCTCTCAGCTAAGTTAGATTTCAGTGTATTAGAATAACTCATAAGAGATGGACCATTGTTACGGCTGGATATGGTCTGAGTTAGGCGTTGAGGCGCGACGTTAATAATTTCGTGTCGACCTCTATCTTTGTGTTGGCGCATTTTGTTTTTCAGCTCAGCAAACACTGGGCAACCTCTATAGTAAGCTGTGTGAGTTCCGCCTCAATTGTTCCATTTTTTACTATTGTCATTTTTTTTTTCGGTCGTACAGGCAGATGAAGGGTGGAAGTGTCCAGAACCAACACAAATGGGGCGTAGGGTGCAATATGATTTGGTATGGCCAAACTCCTGACAGTTTGTGAATTGCACAGGACCGTTGCGTTTGTGGGTTCTTCAACTGAAATTCGGCGGTGAATTTCGTTTTTTTGCATCTTTTTTGTTTCTGGTTCGTGCTCCAATTGGAACATTGGAGGTATTGTTCTTGTTGTTTAATTAATGCTTCCTTAATGTCGGCTTGATCTACATCTGATTATACTCGTATACCTTTTAATACAATAGTTATTCCTTTACTGCTTTTCAGTTGGTAGGTGTAATAATTTTGTTTGCTTCCGTCGAGATAATTGGTTGCCAAGCGATAATTTTTTTCAGTACGATCTGAATTTTGGTTTGGTGTAAATCTCTCTTCCTTAAAGCAATTACATGGACTCACTCTTGTGACCTATAAAACTAGTGAGTTTAGAATCCAGCATATTTGAGCTAGGTTTTCGCAGATAAATTGGAGGACACTTAACTTGTTTACATATGATACCTAATTTTTTTGGTTTGGACTAGTTTCGTTTTCGGCAAACAAGGCGTTGCGATTTTGGCTTAGTGCTGTGTTGGTGGATTCTCCATTACTATTTGGTTTATGGATTTTGTTTGGGTTATTTTTCATGTTTTAATATAATTTTAATTTAGGCTTATATTTATATAGCGATCCATGCCAGTCTGAATCGTTGAGCTATACGGTTTTTTATTTAGTTTCATATTACCTGATAGTGTATTATTGCTGCCTGTAGCGGTTAGTTTGTTTGCCGTGGAGAGAGTATATAATAAGTTAGCGCGTTGGCACTGAATCAATTATTGAGAGCATGCTGATTGCGTTGCTATTTAGTATGTGCTGGGCTTTCGCCACAGAACGTTCGGGCGACTGATCAAGCAACAAATTGTCTGTTTTGTCAGAGCATCAGATCTTTGCTTACATTACACGATGCTCTATCTGCCTTAGTGAGGTTTCGCTCTGGTTGGGGAAAGCATAATGTGCTCATAAGCAAGCTCTCGCAGCTGTTCTTAGTTTACAGTTTATGTTGGTGGAAAGTGAACTTTGGTATGGGATACATTTCTAACCAAGTACGCACAAAACTCATACGTAAGCGGGCAAAGAAGATAATTAAAAAGATGTGTGGGAGAAAACTTTTCTCTACAGCTATAAAGAATGCAAACAAAGTTCTAAAGGTCGAAGAACCGGAATATATTGGAAATGCAATTAAAATTGCAAACAAAGTTATAAAAAGTACAATAAGGCGAAACAAGTCAATAAAAGTACCCAGAGTCATTTCCATACCTAAAGTAGGTGGTTTTCTACCATTAGTACCAATTTTAACTGCTCTTGGTGCTATTGGTGGTTTAGTCTCTGGAGGGAGCACCCTTGCAAAAGTTATGAGACATAAAGCCGCTAGGGAGCAGTTATCAGAAGCAAATCGTCATAACAAAACTATGGAGTCAATTGCTATGGGAAAAGGACTTTATCTTAAACCATATCGGAAGGGTTACGGTTTATTTTATGATTCACATTCAAAAAACTAATGCAACAAGAGAGCTCTTTCAGACCTTGATTTGAAGAAGTATGCCAACAATTTACCATACTTTATGCGTAATGCTCTTCCAAAGAAGCCTAATCAAACAGAATTTGGTATTGTTAACTTGGATACTTCTAATGGTAGTGGGACACATTGGGTAGCATATTATAAAAACAAAAATAATATATATTATTTTGACAGCTTTGGAAATTTACAACCGCCAAAGGAGATTGTTAATAATTTAGGCAAAAAAATTCAATATAATTATGATCAAGAACAAAAATATAATTCATTTAATTGTGGACATTTACTCGTATATCTAAAATTTCTTTATAGTTTGAATAAAATAGAATCATAAGAAAACAATAAAAGAAACTATGTTTTAAAAAATTTATTTTCCAATATTTTATTTCATATAAATTTTAGAATATAATTTTCTTAATTTAATAGCTTGTTTATATTTTTGGACGATGAAGAAACATATACAAGTGTCTGGTCCCATATTCGTTTCACTATTACTCCAAGGACAACTGATGTAATGTTCACCATATATTGAATCCACATTATGCTCTCCATCAACTCTTTCAAGCAACAGTTGAATGTTGTAAAGTTCTTCCAATTTTTGATTTCTTTACTATTCATTTTTTATATATTCTTTCTCTCTCAACGAATGTGTTGATGATGTTAATTTTGCGGTTATGTTTTAACTAATCTTTAGGATATACTCATACCATAAGTTTGCCTATATTTATTAACACTTATTAATTCAACGTCTGAGTGTACATTTGCATCCGTAATTTTTACAATTTCTATTTCACCATTGCTTAATATTCTTTCGCTTTCATACTCACGATACTCAAAACAATTTATATTAAGAGAACGTTCTTCATAATTACTGTTGTATGTACATGGAAGGGGGCAAAGAGTAGATATGTTCACGTTAGGGTCTCCTGCTACTAGCGGCTCATGTCTCTCAAATCTTCCTACTCTCACTTCCGCGTGGTGCCCCCTGGAAACCTGAGCAATCTAGGTGAAGATGTGGTAACCAACCCATGTGGGGCCCCTGGTCAGGGCTAACGAGAGAGGGAGCTTTGGTGAAGCCACTCTGACATATTCGGTTTAAAGGGTTCACCAAAGTCAAGTGCGAGGTCAGGTGGGGTTTCGCACTTAGGACGGTGAAGGAGGAGTACTATTGGTACCAACGGCAGCGTCCACATCCCCTTGAAGTGGGACACCACCAGCCAACAAATAAACAAACTCTCTAGATTAGGGTTGTGCGCTGGGCTTGGAACCCGCCACGGAAAAAACCATTAAAATGAAAAGTTCAGAGAAGACTCGGATATTGACTCCCTCTACTGATGACGACCCCCGCTTACGCTATAAGGACAACGATTTGAGGATATGCACCTGGAATATTAGAACCCTCTACAGACCGGGTGCCACTATCCAGCTGGTAGATGCACTCGACAAATGTAGGGCTGACATCACCGCTCTCCAGGAAATGCGGTGGACGGGGCAGGGAAGCTCTCAAAGAGCTACATGCGACATCTACTACAGCTGCCATGCAACGAAGCACCAATTCGGAGTGAGATTTGTGGTTGGCCAGAGGCTACGAAAGTTTGTCTCTCAGTTCACACCAGTGGACGAACGGCTTGCCATCCTCCGAATTCAGACCTGGTCCCACAACCTGAGCCTGATCTGCGTGCACGCCCCAACGAATGAGAAGGACGATGAGGCCAAAGAACGCTTCTTCGAGCGCTTGGAGCAAGCGTACGAGCGCTGCCCCCGCCACGACATTAAAATCGTGCTTGGCGACTTCAATGCCAGGGTGGGCAAGGAAGGCGTGTTTGGCCCCACAGCCGGAAAATTCACCCTCCACGGCCAAACCACCGACAACGGAATGAGGCTGATCGACTTCGCCGCGGCGCGGAACATGGTAGTGAGTAGCACCAGATTCCAGCATCGGAATATACACAAAGCTACTTGGCTTTCCCCTGATCAATTGACGCGCTCTCAGATTGATCACCTTGTGATAGACGGACGACATGCATCGAGTGTGCTAGATGTACGCACCATTCGTGGACCCAACATCGACTCGGACCACTACCTTGTTGCAGCCAAGGTTCGCATACGCCTATGTACGGCAAAGCGCGCACGTCAACGCACGCAGCGAAAACTCGACGTCGAAAAGATGCAATCACAACGGATAGCCAAGAACTTCGCCACTCAACTCTCACTTCAGCTCAACCAGAGCATTCCTCAACTCGACGATGTAAACGCGCAGTGGAGCTCCATTTCCCGGTGCATGCGTACCACAGCTGAACAGGGGTTGGCTTCCAACGACAGCAACGTAACACCTGGTACGACGACGAGTGCGCTAAGGACGAAAAAGGTAATCCTGCAAGGACGAAAAAGGGAATCTGGTGACAGATGTCCAAGGCATGCTTGGGTTATGGAGGAACTACTTCTGGCCGCTGCTCAATGGTGGAGATGGCAGCGCAAACGGCGAAGGTGGCACCGATCACCCGGTCGCTGATGACGGAATTGTCATACCATACCATTGCCAATAGCTATATCGCGACTAAAGAACAACGAAGCCGCTGGAGCCGACGGACTGTCGGCTGAACTATTCAAAACCGGTGGCGAAGAGTTGGTAAGTGGGTGATCTGCGCAAACTACTGCGGGATCAGCCTGATTAACATTGCATACAAGGTCTTATCAAACGTATTGTGTGAGAGACTGAAGCCCATCGTCAACAAGCTGATTGGACCCTATCAGTGTGGCTTCAGACCTGGTAACTCCACCATTGACCAGATCTTCATAGTACGGCAAATCCTGGAGAAGACCCACGAAAATAATAGCGACACACACCACCTATTCGTCGATTTTAAGGATGCTTTTGATAGCACCGATAGGAATTGCCTCTACGCCGCTAAGTCCGAATTTGGAGTCCCCGCTAAACTAATACGGCTATGTAGTATGACGTTGAGCGCCACCACCAGCTCCGTCAGAATTGGAAAGGACCTCTCCGAGTCGTTCGATACCAAACGAGGTTTCAGACAGGGCGATTCACTATCCTGCGATTTCTTCAACCTACAACTGGAAATATTATACGAGCCGTCGAATTGAACCGTCAAGGCACTATTTTCTACAAAAGTGTCGTGTTGCTGACATACGCCGACGACATCGACATCGACAACACCCGTGCCGTATGTTCGGCGTACTCCAGTCTAGAGAGAGAAGCAGCCAAAATGTGTTTTCCGGTGAACGAGTGCAAGACAAATTATCTTCTGTCAACAAACAAAGAGTCCTCGCGTCTTGGACAAAACGTCACTGTTGGCGACCGCACATTTGAAGGGGTGAAGGACTTTGTTTATCTTGGTACCAGCATCAGCGCGAAAAACGACGTCAGCCTGGAGATCAAACGGAGAATCACTCTTGGCAGCAGGGCCCTCTCTCGACAGACCAAACTTACGCTCTACAGGGCACTCATCATCCCCGTCCTGATGTATGGCGCAGAATCTTGGACGTTGACGAATAACGATGAGAATGCATTGAAGACTTTCGAGAGAAAAGTACTCCGTAAGATCTTTGGTCCTCTTCGCGTGGGCGATGAGTACCATATTCGTTGGCACAGCGAGCTGTATGAGCTATACAAGAACATGGACATAGTGAAGCGCATAAAAATACAGCGGCTGCGCTGGCTTGGACATGTTTCGTGTATGAACGAAGAAGCTCCGGCAAGGCAGACCTACGAGACGGCATCCCAGGGTGGAAGGCGAGGAAGAGGAAGACCACATCTCCGTTGGAGAGACCAAGTTATGCAGGACCTGTCAACCTTGGGCATCTCTAACTGGCACCAGCGAGCACAGGACAGAACCAGCTGGCGCGCTTTTCTGGACTCGACCAAAACCGACATGCGGTGGTAGTGCCACTTATATTATATATGTATGTATATGGAATTCTTAACTCTAGATCATCATATTCCAATTTAAAATGTCTGTAAAATAATTTTTCACTTTCAATTATTCCTGCCATATCCAACTCTTTTTTAATTAAATCTTGCTTAAAAGCTTCAATTGCTTCTGCCACAGTAGAATATGCCGGTTCTGCTGCTGATGCTGTAGTTGTTGTTGCTGTTGCGGAATTACTGAATTATTTAAATGTTCTTCATCATTCATATATTATTCAATGAATTACTTAGTGTAAGCAATTGAAATGGTAAATCAATTTTAACAGTATCATTCTTTGGTAGTCTGAGAGAAAACTCCAAATTTATTTTATTTCCACCTCAATCAGACAAATTTATTGGAATTGGATTCCCACTAATTAATCCAATCTTGTAGATTAGTAAAAATACTAAAAAAATATGTTTATACAATTTAATAATGTCATCGCTTTTGATGGTTATGTGTGTCTTAACAAAGCAGAAAAACGACTGATTGAAATGAAAATCATTACGTGCCCAATACATATACAAACACCCACACACACACACACACACACAACTAGGCTGTGACTGTCTGCTGCCTTCTAACTATTTCTTAAGCTATTATCATCAAAAGCTCAGCCCTGCCCCCGCCTCCTCTCTTGTCATCAAAAGCTCAGCCCCACCCCGGCCTCCCCACCAAACAATCCAAGCCCATCACCAGGCAATCCAACTCACCACCACAACAACAACAACAACAAAATAATTTTGGCGCTGGGATTATACAAAGGTATTTTCTGGACCACAACTATGAATATGGAGAATTGTTGGAGCAAATCGGAGCACATTTGTGCCAAAATCTTTAAAAATTCTAAACATTTTACAACTTATTACTCCGATTATCCATAGGGAGCAAAATATATTTTCAATTCTTACATTCCCATACATTCTTTTTGCTCATTTCTACACTTTTACTCCACCATCCCCATACAAACTATCTAAAAAAAACATGCGAATGGAGTATACTACTTAAAGGCAGTATGCTTTTAAGCTTTAGTAAAAGTCCTGTATGCCAAACTTTGTCGAATGCTTGGGCAATTTCGAGGAACACAGCAGGACAATATTCTTTAAGTTCGTAAGTTTTTTGGATGGTGCCTACAATACGGTGAACTTGTTCAACCGTGCCCTGCTTTTCGCTGAAGCCAAACTGGCGAATCTGGTGATACATTTTATCCATCTATGGTAGTTTTAATCTTCTTTGTTATCAACTTTTCAAAAAGCTTTGAAAAAATAATAAGATAGGTCTATAAGATTCCACCTTTGTCGGGTCATTGCAAGGCTTGGAAATTACCGTTATTAAAAAATGAGCCATTGCGTATTATCGCATTAAAAATATGCAGGAGATGTTCTATGGTTACTATTGGAGATTCCTTTATCATAGGTCTTGTTATTAAGTCACACCCAGGAGCTTAGTTTAGATCTAATTCATTAATAGCGTCTACCAAATCTTTTCTTTTGCTTTCTATACCTGGCATATTTGGGTTATCGCTGGCTTAAGGCAATTTGGAATAACGAATAGCTAAGTTTGGAGTAAACACTTGCTTAAATGAGTGGCAAAAACGTCTCCTTTTTCGGCATTGCTTTCGCCCAGTCGCCATTTGGGAGACAGATTGGCGACTCAGCTTTTACTGGTGCTTTCTCCCCAATTGCTGCATTTCTTAACATTTGTGTCTTTTTTTACTTCGGCCAGATTTCAGATGAGTGCAGTTCACCACAAATAACACACACAGTGGGAAGTCTGCAGTATGTTTTGGTGTGACCAAATTCTGGCATTGAAGTGGAGCAAAACGTATTCGGCGTTCTTCAACTGTTATCTTTCTATGCAGAAGATAGCGAAGGTTATAAATAAAATGTGTTTCACCTTTCTTGAGCTACGTGTTGTCTGGTTGTAGTTCAATCCAGAGGAGTGATTGTGGAATATTATTTTTGTTGTGTATATTGTACACGGATCTTATTTGAAATCCTTCTTGGGACAGTGCTTCCTGCATTTCATTGATTTCTACATAAGATTTAATGCCCTCAAAATTACCGATAGGCCTTTACTACTTTAAAGTTGGTAAGTATAATATTGTTTTTGTTTTTATCGAAGCATTATACAATCTTGCGGTAATTATTTTCGTGATAATTTTGAATATAAATAATTTTGAGATAAATTGGTGGTGGTTTTGGTTGCTTTTGGAGTTTTTCATATTTATACCATCTATATTTGTGAGTAGTGCTAATTGCTTTTGGGATAAAGGTGTGATGTGATTTTAATGGGCTGATTCATTCGGCTTCCTAAATTTTGCAACTTTCATATTTGCTTGCTGAGGCCTTGACTTACGATTAATTTTTACGTAGCGATCCACACTAATCTGTATGGCGGCTTTTGCTTTTCGCTCACTTATTGCGTTTGGGAATAAGTATTATTATCATACTGAGTATTGCTTGTTCTTCGTGCGTAGCAGCGTGATTTCTCAATATTTATTACTGACGAATCAGAGAGTGCGGGAGAAGGGCATAACGAGCTCTAGGAGCTTGCAATGATATCATGGGCTTTACTGTACTTACAGTTGGAAATATACAGCTGTTGCCTTCACTCAGAGTTCGCTGTTTTATTGACTTCTCAGACTTTGTATTAATTTGTGGAATACTTACGCCATCAGTGGTTGTGTGATTGAGCTGCACATTAAAAGTTTCAGTTTACGCTACCTGCGCAGGCTTTGTTTGCAGGTGTTTGAGCGCTAACAGTCTTTACTCTCATCAAGTAGGGAGGACCGTGTGTTTGTATCACTGACACTTGCGTTTGTTGTGGCTGCTCTCACCGGTGGCGGAAAGCGCCTAACGATCATGTGTAATGAATATTACGATTAAAGTTAATTTCTTTTGCTATGTAATTGAAATAAGCACGAAACTCACTTTGCTCACTTTAGAGCTTGAATTTTTAAATTCGTTCCCTTCACTTACGAGTATATTTAAACTTTTTTTAGTTTGGTTATAAAACAAAAGGTGATCAGAATTTTAAACATTTGCAAAATAATTATCAAAATAATAAAATTTAAATAAAAAATTGAAAACACATCGCGTTCGCTGTTCTCAACCTTTATATTTATGACAAATATTTTTTATATCCCGATGGAATAATCAATATTTTGATGTGAAATACCGTTATTATTGTAGGGGTTTTATTACTACTAACAATATGGTAGTGGTAAATAGGGGTAACGAGCCCACCTTTGTGAATGTCGATAAGTGGGGAGGTGTTAGATCTCACCCTAACTAGCGCCTTATATAAAATAACATTTCAAATTGGAGAATACTCGTTAAATCTTTACCGTCAACAAAATTAAATGCGCTATCTCCACTTTTAGACCATTCAAATCCCCAGGTGTCAATAATATGCAATCGAGCCTACTTCGGCAATGTGTTGATGTATTGGCACCTGCGTTAACAAACATTTTCAGGATAAGCCTGGAATTAGGTATGGTGCCTTAACCTTGGACGAAGGCTAGGGTATCTTTCATACCGAAAGCAGGCCAAAAGCCTATTGGCCTGCTAAGAGTTATGGAAAAAATTCTGGATCAATATTTCAGGGAAACTTAGACTCACCTCTTCATATTTAACAATATGCTTACCAATCAGGCAAATCGACTGAGACAGCCATACATAGCTTAACGAGCATAATTGAAAAGTCGTTTGAAGGTAAAGAAATATCTCTCTATACATCGGTTGACATTACGGGGGCTTTTGACAATGCTACTTTCAGATCAATTGAGGAGGGGATGAACAGGAAAGGTATACAAAGACTGATCATAACATGGATTCTCAATATGATGAAAAACATAACAATAATCTTTGAAACAGGGCCAGAAAGGTTAATTGTCATGTCTACTAAAGGATGTCCCCACTCCTATGGTTATTGTTTATTTACGAGCTCTTACAAACTCTCAATGACCTCGGATACGAAGTTCAGGGCTTTACGGATGATTTGTTAATTATGGTCAGAGGCAAGTTTGACTCTACCATAACAGATCGCATGCAACTAGCTCTTGATATCGAACAAAACTGGTGCCAGGAGAAAGGACTATCGATAAATCTGAACAAGACAAACGTGGTACCCTTCACCAGAAGAAGGAAACTGAATCTGGGGACCTTAAGTTTAGGGACCACGAACTTAACAATGTCCAAGGAAATGAAATATCTGGGAGTAATCCTAGACAAAACTCTAACTTGGAAAAACCATTTATCATACATTACTAGTAAGACCTTAAGAGCAACCTACGCCTACCAGAGGCTGTACGGTAAAACATGGGGACTACGACCAAAAATGATGGCGTGATCATATAAAACAATAATAGTACCAATGATCACATATGCTTCTTTGGTATGGTGGCCAAAAGTAAATCAAACAAAGGCTCAGATGACCCTTAACAAGATTCACCGTATAGCCTGTTTGAGTGTGACGGGAGCAATGAGAACGTCCCCCACACTAGCTTTGGGAATGATCACTGAACTGACTCCTCTACACCTTGTAGTTAAGAGGATGGCGGCCAGCGGGGCCCTAAGGCTACCTAATCTAGCCCATCTTAAAGAAGGCAACCTAACGGGGCATACAAAGATTCTGGACACTGTCTGTAATTCTCCGTGCCTCATGGTCTTTGACAAGATTTTGTTTTTTTATTCACAAATTTATGTTACATCTGTCTTATCGACACCTAGTAATTCATTTTTGAAGAATATGTAATAATGATTTTGTGATTAAATTACAAATTAAGAGCTTATTTAGTAGTTTACAAAGAGTTGCTTCTTTAAATATATTGAAGGTCTACTGCTTTCGTCTTCTTAGTCGCCTTCTTGCATTGGTTTCATGGTCTGGTAAGTTTCTTATATGGACATTTGGACATTATAAAACTCGGTTTGATGTCGTCTGCTTATTATTTTTATTTCGTCCTCTACAGTAGGGATGTTGATATCTAGTTGTAGATTCTCATTGGTTATATACCAGAATGCATTTACTATGGTTCGAAGAATTTTAGTTTCTACACGTTGAATAATGTGGATATTTTACGGGCAGGCAGTATCCCATATTTGGAACCCGTAAGTCCATATAGGTTTTATTATTGTTTTATAAATTAGGAGTTTATTTTCTGTTGATAACCTTGATTTCTTACTGACGATCCAGTAGAGTTGTCTGAATTTGTATTTTATTTGATTTCGTTTGGGGATCATATGAGGTTTCCAACAAAATTTTTTATCTATTACAATACCCAGGTATTTAGCCTCATTGACAAGAGCGATTATTTTTTTATTATTCAAAAATATATTCATTCACAGGGATATACTTCCTTTCTGTACAGTCTCGTGCTTTCTCTTGAACAACGAACACGCGTTTTCAAACCGATCCCGTTTCGCAAACTCATTTAATACCTTTAAGAACCTAATAACATAAAATAATATACTTTTCAAAACCTTATAAACGTAAATTGACTCGTTTCAATTTAAGTTATAATTCCTTAACCAATTTATACTTAATTTAACCACACAAACAGAAAAAAAAAAAATTAACTATACGAATACAAACAACGTGCTAGTGTTTTTTTTTTCATAAGTTTGATCTTACACAAGATCCAAAAATGAACAAGCCACCGGATTGGTGCAAGCCAGTGGGCCCCTCTCTCCCTGCACTCGAAATTGACAACTCCAAATCATTAAAATTTACAACTCCAGGTCCCAAATACCTAGTAATGACACGCGTAGAAAGCAGTGATTCACTCAATAACGTTTCTCCATTCTTGTTAAAAAAAACTATTGACAATATATGCGGCGGCGAGGTCGAAACATGCAAGAAGCTTCGTAACGGTACCATTCTTATCAAAACCAAAAATCATACTCAGGCCAACAAGCTAATAAAATTGACAGCCATCACTCAATATATCAAAGTTGAAATGTCCGAACACACATCACTCAACACTACGAAAGGGGTGATATATTCTAACGAACTGCGAACTATGCCAGAAGAAGAAATTTTTGTAGAAGTAAAAGAACAAAACCAAAACGTAATCGAAGTCAAAAAAATTCTTAAAAGAGAAGGAGAGCTCCTAAAAGAAACCGGACTACTTATTGTTACGTTCGCCTCACTAGCTCTACCAAATGACATAAATATTGGATATCAAAAAGTACACGTCCGCCCATACATTCCGCTTACACTCAGATGTAAAAACTGCTATCACTTTGGACACATTGGTAAATTCTGCAAAAACCCTCAGCTATGCCTCAATTGTGGCAATAATTATCACATAAACACCGAAAATAATGAAGAATGTGAACTCGCAACAGCCTGCATCAATTGCAAAGACAACGAACTTTCCAACTACCATCACAGCACCTTTGACAAAAGCTGTCCAACTTTTATTAAAGAAAAAGAACTGCAGGCCATCAAAACTCTCCAAAAAACTGACAACAAAACAGCGATCAAAATCTACAATGAACGGCACCAGCATTCTCATCAAACCTACGCTCACACTCTCCGTCCCTCTCTAAACAACGAAGCATACACATTACCCAACCCATTCGCCGACGATACCCCGCCAAATCAACAATATAATAGCAACAAAAACACACAAGCCCTCGACAACTCCGAATCCAGCAACAACTCGCAGTCCACTAGCAACTTAACTCAAGAAAATATAAACACGGCGCCGCTTGCCAAGACCCATAGCACACAATATCAATCTCACAAAATATCAGAAACTAAGCTTAAAATCTTCCCAAGAAGTATTTCTAACCGACTGAAATCTCAACTTAAAAATAAAAACAAAAAAAAAGCAATACCAAAGGCAACAACCAGTTCAACACCAGCGCAGTCTCAAACATAACTCTCTCTAACGACGACGATCACTCAATGGAATAAGTTTAAGATAATGAAGTTATTTTTTTTCAATTTTATTAACCAAAACTCAACATCATTTACTTAAGTTAATCATGTTCTCAAAATCATTATAGATAGTTAATCTTTTGTTTTTATTATTTTTGCTACTCTTAACATGACTTTAAAAATAATTCAATGGAATATTAATGGTTATACTAATAACTATGAACACCTACAAATATTGATTAAAGACTGTAATCCTAAGATCATTGCTTTACAAGAAACACATCTTCAATCCGTTAATAACATTCCTGTCCCAATAAATTTCAAAATTTATGCAGCAAACTCCCAGCAGACCCGATTCGGTGGAGTTGCACTCTTAATCCACAACTCCCTTGAACACCTTCAAATTACTCCTAACCTAGATTTCGATTCAATAGCAGTGACTGTTTACTCCAAAATAAAATTCAACATATTTTCTGCATACATACCACCGACCAAGACTTTCAACCTAACCAATTTGCATAACGTTCTCAACGCTGACCCATTACCATGTTTAATAACAGGCGACTTCAATAGTTGGCACAGAAAATGGGGCTCTCCAAACAACAACCATAGAGGAAACATTATATCAAAATTTATAGATCAAAGTCGACTCATGCTCCTTAACAATGGCTCGCCTACTCATTTTAGTACCCATAAATCCTTAACACACATCGATCTTACCCTTTGTTCCCCTCTTCTAGCTATCCAATCTCTCTGGCAAGTAAAAGACGACCTTTTTGGAAGCGATCATTTCCCAATTCTTATAGCTCTTTTCCAATGCTTCACCCCTTCCACTACTAAGCCTAAACCTAAATTTATTATACCAAACGCAAACTGGCCTTTATTTCGAAATATTCCCGATACACTTAGCTCCAATTTAACTCCAACTAACAACATAAACCAAGAAACAGCAATTATTCAACGAATAACATTGAAAAGTGCTAACGAAGCTATACCCCAATTCCATCCAAACAAGCAAACAAGGATAGTAACGATCTAAAAAAAGAAAAAAACAGGTTATGGCATCTTTTAAAAAGAAATATTTCAACTGAAAACCTTTTAAAATTCAAAAAAGCAAACGCACTTTTTCGTCGTACCCTAAAACAATCAAAAAAGCAATCTACAATTCACTTCAGACATAAACCCTACAACACCAACCTCTAAAATTTGGACGAACATTAAAATTTTTTGTGGCCTAAAACCTTCTCACACCATTCACTCTATACGTATTCCCAGCTCATGCACCTCTTACACAACTGATAAAACACGAATAGCAGCAGAATTTTGTAAGTACTGGTCCGAAGCATCATCGGACAATAACTTTCCAATCCTTTTTCGGGAAAAAAAAACGAGCATCCATTACTACAAACCCACACAACTCTCCATGCCTAAAAGCTCTTCAAATAGAAAATAACATTAATTTTATGGAATTATCAACGGCTCTAAATAGCCTTAAAGGTAATACTCCTGGCAAAGATAGGATCTCCTATCCCATGATAAAAAATCTATCTACACTCAATAAAAAGAGACTCTTACTACATTATAATAATATACTTAACAACTTTATCCCACAAATTTACAAAACAAGTACTATTGTTCCAATTCTGAAACCCAATTCTGACAAAACAATCTTTCAATCTTACAGACCAATTTCTCTCAACCTGTGCTTTTCCAAGGTTTTAGATACAATTATTGCTAACCGACTGTGGTGGTTTGTTACTTCCAACAATCTAATCAACAGGCGACAGATGGGTTTTAGGAAAGGAAAATCAACATCTGATACTCTAGTTTATCTAGATTATCTGATTACAAATTCTTTATCAACTAAGGGCCACATATCAATAGTTTCTCTTGACTTTGCTAAAGCTTTCGATAAGATAGGAATTCACACCATCATTGATCAACTGATAGATTGGAAAATAGGACCCAAAATTATCAACTACATAAGAAACTTCATGACAGATAGAAAGATTCAAGTCCGCATAGTTTCTACCTATTCCCATCCTCGGCCAATCCACAACGGAATACCCCAAGGATCACCCCTGTCAGTGATCTTATTTCTGATTGCTTACAACAAGCTTTGTGATATTATTTCATCACACAAGCATTATGAGTTCAGTGCATATGCAGATGATTTTTTCATCATTAAGAAACTGAACAAGGACAAAAATATAAACATTGACATCAGCAACCTTATTCATGATATCTCCAGATGGTGCGACCTCTCTGGTGCCGAGCTCTCTACTTCAAAATCCAAGCATCTTCACATATGCCGTAAAAGAAATTGCCACAGTTCTATTCAAAACAACATTATAATAGAAAATGTAGACCATCTAAAGATATTGGGAATAATTTTTAATAACAGATATAAATGGAATAAATATATAGACTCCTTGCAAATATCCTTGTCGCAAAGACTTAACATTATAAAATGTCTGTCAAATTACAAATTCAACTGCAGCTCTCAAACTCTAATCGCATTAATTAATTCCTTAATAATATCAAAAGTTGATTATGGACTTTTCCTCTACGGCTATGCTCCTAAATCAGTTATAAACAAAATTAAAACAGTCCTATACTCGTCGCTCAGAACCTCTCTAGGAGCACTCAGAACTACTCCAATCAATAATATGCTATTCGAAACCAATATAAAAACAATAGAAAACAGAAGAGACTTTATAACCTTGAAACTTTTTAAATTATTCATATCAAGTGATAAAACTCCCTTAGCTCAGAAAATAACTAACACATTCAAATCAAAGAAATCCCCTAAAGTTCCTTCTGTTATACACAGAACAATACATTTGTGCAAAAATATCAATATACCTTTCAAGCCAATAAAGTTACCAGCATCTACCAACTCCAACTCTCCTCCATGGTATCTCAATCCATCAAGTCTGAACTCTTCCCTCCGAGAATTCCCAAAAGCCACCACAGATCCACTCATATATAAAAAACACTTTGCAGAAATTCAAGAGAAACACCAAAACTATTCTTATATATACACTGACGGATCAAAAACAAATGATATAACTAGCTATAGTATAACAAGCCAAGACTACATAATTAAAAACGCACTTCTACCCCACTTTTCTACAGTGTTCACTGCCGAAATAATTGCCATTTTTGAGACACTTATCCACGTTAAAAACAAATCAGGTAAATTTGCCATCTGCACTGACTCTTTATCATCCATTGACGCAATTTCAAATATAAACAATACCAACTTTTACCCAACTCTAATTAGGAACATACTATTAGAATATTACCCTAAAATAAAAATAATCTGGATTCCCGGCCATGCTCAAATATCCGGTAACGAATTCGCGGACCAAGCCGCCAAACTTGCCACTAAATCCCCATTAATCATCACCGAAAACCTAAATTTTAGTGACATACGAAACTACATAAAATCTGATCTTAATAATAACCACTTACTTCTATGGACACACACCTCACCATGGTATCAGAACATTAATTCAAACAAATCCAATATAAATAACTTCCTTAAATTCCAAGACAACGACGTTAATAGACTTGACCTCATAAAGTACGAACGCCTCAGATTAGGACACACTAAATTAACACACTCTCATATTCTAGACAAAAACACCCCTCATCCTTCATGTCAATACTGCAACTCCACCGACCCAATCAACATTAAACACATCTTATCTGAATGTCCATTTTTCGAAAATGCCAGGAGGAATACATTTCCAAACGCAAACCCTATCCCATCCCTCTCTCATCCTTCCCCAGACAGCATTAAATTAATTTCCAACTATCTTAAATCAATCAATATTTACAATTTGATCTAATTATCAGACACTTTACCTTGTGATATAAAATCGAAGATTCCATACTTTATTTTCTACTTTGTTTATATATAATCTATTTCAATTACGGTCACAGATAATCCATATCATGTAATTTAAACATATTAGTTTTATTATTTTTACTCACTATTAGCTGAAGGCCTAAGATGATATTGCTTTTTTTTTCTTATTAGTTTATTTCTTTAGTATTTAAGCTAATAATAATAATAATAATAATAATAATAATAACTTCCTTTCTGTAGTGTATATAACTTGTACTGTTTTTTCTTCGTTTATTTTAATACCCCAGTTGTTTGCGGGGTAAACAGCAGCTTCATAAATAACTTGTTGTCCGAACAGGAAAAACGAGGTCTGCTGAATTACTGGAGAGCACAAAAAGGCATGCGGCCGTCGAGATTACTCATTGACCCGGAAGACATCAGGGCAGATGCTGCTGTAAGCCTCAGCAGAAATGACATTAAACTCTATACTGAAATTTTACCAGGACACTGTAGACTTTTGATTACCATTTGAAAAAAATAGGTGCGGTAGAAGACGATTCCTGCCGACTCTGTCAAGAGGAGTAGGAAACAGCAGAATACTACCTAGGCAGTGTGTTCTTATCTCCAAATCACCTAGTTAAAATTAAGCCCACAACTGTTACGAGATATAAATGGTCTAGGATTGTTTTAGTTGGGTACGAGTCTGCACAATAGATCTCTCAGGTAGCTGTGTTTTTTTAGCTTTTTGTTTATACGAAAAACATTAAGACAATAGTGAAAATTTAAAAAAAAATATATTTTGTATGTATACATTAATATATATGCATTAAATTTGCGGTAAACATATTTAATTTGCACTTTATTCGTATTTTTATGGATAGCAAATTGAACTGGGCACACTATTGTTATATCTTTGCTGAAAAACTATTTAAAAGAAACTGTCATTTACAAGGAACTGTTTGATTGAAGTAAATATAATACTAAGCATTTTAAAAATATTTATGTAAATATCATTATCGGGAATATTGTATTTATTGTTTTGCAACGATTCAGATTCTACTATATATTAAATTTCATAACAAAATTGTTGTTAGCTTACCAACCACATCCAGGCAAACTCTGACCATTCAGAATTATGGACCTTAACTATGCATAAATATTGTTACGAAATTCCTCTCCTTATAATTTAAAGCATTTTCCAAACACGGATTCGTACCGCTAGATAGTGCAATAATCAAACAATCGCTTGGTTAAATTAGAACAATTCGATTTTTTTAATTATTGCTATTCACACACAGAATCTTGGCTTAATGTTTACTTTATACAATTTTCCACTACTTTTATTTATTTAATCCTTTTATACTGTTATTGTCACTATCACGATGTTCACTCTGCTACAATCATTGTTCAACTGATACTGTTACCAACACAATGTATACACTACTACGATCACTGTTCAACTGTTACTGTTACCATCACGATATACAAACTGCTACGATCACTGTTCAACGGCCTCGACTTCAATTGTGTGGCGACTTATATACCTCTCGTGTGCCAGAATATTTAATAGAATGCGAACGCAATTTCGAGAAGATGCCACATCCGCGCATGTGTATTTAGGGGTTCAAAGAGACGAATAGAGTATATCCTTAAAGCATGCAACCATTTATGTTTCAACTTATATATCTTTTTCTGGCTTCGCAGAAACATTTATCAGAAAATAATTAAGTTATTTACCATTATCTGACCACATGATATACATACTGAACAAAAAAAAAAAAAGAACGGAGTATAATAAATCAAAATAATTGTAGTTTATTCATTATAACTTAATTAATTTCAAAACATTTATTTACCAAAAAACTAAAAAATATATCCATCAGAAATTATAATTCAAACCGATCGAAAAACAAGGAATCTATCTGTTAAATGTCCTAAACTTCTCAATATGAAAATATCTCTTCTTTGTTCCACCAATTGTTTTTCATATAATGAAAAACAATTGCTAGAAAAATTTTAAAAAACCGGCAACACAGATAGGAATTGACTGGTACATCGTAGTGGGCAAGCAAAAAAGTAACAAAATTTAATGCTAGTACTAAACACACTCCTAACACAAATGTAAATCGCTTTGAAATATTATCAACAATAGAGGATTCTGCTGCTAAAATTGATAATACATCTAATAATAGCAAATTACATAAGCCTCCGCCCCATTTATCTTCGAGAAAGTAGTACAAGTAGTACAGTCAGCTCATTGGAAACAATAACAATAACAACTGATCGGAAAAAAAATTCAAATATACGACGAAAACAACTATCGTTTATTGGTAGAGAATTTTGACCGTAATAAAAAAAACGACTACATCTATAAATTGAAAAGTAGTGAGGGCGCTGTAGTAGTAATAAAAGGCATTGGACCAGATGTGGCTACAGAGAAAATTGAAGATGCTGAATTTAAGGTTAAATCTGTGTATAACATAAAAAATAAGCATAGAATATGACAGCTCTTGATGTAGAATCGGGATACATAAAACGAAAAAAAAAATGTAACGCATTCTATTTATGACTTGCGATATTTTCTGCATCTTAGGATCAATGTTGCAAAATATGGTGCAAGACATAATAAAAACTCAGAATGAAATAATGCAGATATTCATCACCCAAAATTGAATTATGTCAAGATTTTTCACTAGAATGCTAACGGCATTCGCCAACAAAAGCTGAAAGTCGAAAACTTCTTACATTCACATTGATGTTCTGCTTGTTTCGAAAACACACCTGTTAAGTAACATACATTTTATAAGACAAACCACCCAGATGGTAAAAATCATGGAAGCACAGCAATACTAATTAAAAAATATTTAAAGCACTACGCAATTGTAAATTATGCAAAAGAATATTTACAAGCCAACTCAATAAGTTTAACTACTCAATAAGTTACGAACTACTACAAATAAGAACAAGCACACACCTTAGAAGACTGGACTTGCCAACTTATTAAATTATTATAGATATTTATTTTCTTAAATCCTTTTCTTAATCTTTGCTGAACATTGTCTTACATTGTTTTTATATTATATTTATTATTATTCTATAATTATTAGTTAACTCCAAAACATTGGTTGCGGGCTAAAATTTATTTATGATAGGTTTAAGATGTTATTAATTATTGTTAGTGTGATAAGGAGGATATGTTGTATTTAAAAAAAAAGTAACAAATCGAAAAAATAACAAATAGAAAGAGAATAAATTTGACTTATTACGGCAATTGGCGCCTGACAATGAAAAGTGTGCTTATGCATTCCGATCTTTGGACCGTTACTTCTGGTGAATATGTCAAGAGGAAATTAAACCGAGAATAGTGGTCTTCCAAGAATGTAAACATATCGCAACTATAGTTTTGTGCATTAAAACATTTGGCTTGAATGACGTTAAAAATCTTGAAATGGCAAACGCAGTATGGAATATGTTATAGGACATGCATCGGCCAACCAGTGAAGAAAGAAACACTATTTAAGAAGTTCATTAAAGTAAAGGTGAGAGTATATAAAAACACATTTATATATTTTTATAACTTTGTAGACGAACTCATCTAAATTGGAATTGTGTTGCAAGATGAGCTACTCGATATCATGTTACTAGCTACTGTGCCAAGAAGTTTCGAAAATTGTCGCTGTCGAAACAAGGGATAAGCTCCCATTATTGATATCGTAGAAAAGGAAAAATTTACAACAGCAGCGATGTACATAATCAACCATTTGGTGCTCACGAGAATTTTCGCAGGAATTAGAATTTCTAGAAGCAAATCCAAAGAAAAGGCAAGAACGTCAGCAGAATTTTCATCACTGAATCTCGTAAACTTCGCTTTAGGCATTAACCAATAACGACAGAATTTTGCAACAACCTCAAGTAAATATAATCAAAGAGTCAAATTCGGACTACCGAGATACAGAGGAAACTCTACCAGAAGAATACAGAGATTGGGCAGAGTGAAGGAGCATTTCAATATGATAAATTTGCTGTGTAATAAAAGTATTGAGCCTCCAGCTACCGTTGAAATGATAGTGAAAGCTGAGCAGGTACGAGGGCGGATTGATATTGAAGCTACCTAGCGCTAGATGGCAGCACAAACACAAAAACTTTTTTTTTAGAAATTGCGATCTGTCAAACGTCAGCTGTTAAAATTTCACCCAAATTCATCGATTAGTTTATTTGGTGTAGTAGTTTGAAGTAAGCAACTTTTGTGTTTCTTGAAAAATGGAAAAAAGCGAATTTCGTGCAGTGATTAAACACTATTATTTGAAAGGGAAAACGGCGAAAAGCTCTATAAACATTACGGTGAGTCTGCTCCGTCAGATTACATGGTAAAATATTGGATTGCTGAATTTAAACGCGGCCGAACAAGCACTGCAACAATACCATAATCACAGGAAAGTATTATCGTGCATTATTGGATCAATTGATTGATCAATCAAGGAAAAACGACCACATTTAAAGAAGAAAAAAATGCTCTTTCTTCAAGACAACGCACCGGTTCACACAGCATTAGATACGATGCTAAAATTATGTGAAATACACTTCGAATTGGTAAATCATCCACCTTATAGTCCAGATGTAGCTCCTAGTGACTTTTCCTGTTTCCAAACTTGAAAAAATGGCTCGCAGGAAAAAGATTCATCTCAAACGAAGAAGTGATTACCGAAACTAACGCGCATTTCGAGGGGTTCCCGAAATCGTATTATTCAGATGGTATAAAAAAGTTGGAATATCGTCTTACTAAGTGTGTCGAAGTAAAAGGAGACTATGTAGAGAAATAAATGTGAAGGGGTTCGAAGTCAGTTCCGATATTAGTGGGTTTGGGTGGACTTGGAGTCTCAGATTGTACGAAGTAGAAAGCTTTTTTATTTCTTGTGCGACTGTGGGAACTTTGAGGTCCCTACGGTTTGTGATATAAGAAGATGCGTTTACAATCATTGTAAGGGTCTTTGATTGGAATCATTGCAGTATTTCAACATTGGAAGTTGCCGCAGTGCCCCACAGCTGAATACCGTATGTTGATATTGGTTTTAAATTTGCTGAGTACAAGAGCAATTTGCAATCGATTGACACTTTTTGTAAATATCTTTGTTTTCCAAGTTAATCTTCTGTCGGGGTGTATCCTCATCACATTGGGATATATTTATGTCGTAGAGTTTAACGGGTGGGCAGGTGTCTCGTTTGAGAGTGAATGTAACCTGGACTGAATTTGTTTCATTGCACTTGATTCTCCATATTTTTAGCCAGTCAGTAATTTTGTCTAGCCCACTTTTGATTTTAGAGGAAGCTAAGTGTGGGAGAGTGTCAACAGCTAAGACAGCAGTGTCCTCTGCAAAGATAGTTATGGTGACTCTTTCAGCTGATGGCAAGTCGGAAGTGTGAAGTAGATAAAGCATTGGGCTTATGACACTACCTTTGTATCAAATGCAACCATGCGTTTGAGTTTCGCACATAGCGAAAATACGTTCAGCGAGTATTAGGAAGTTTAGTTCATGTCTGTCAATGGAGCTGTGCGGTTGTGCCAAATGGAGCAATGCGAGAGTGCCAATGGAGCAGTGTGGGAGTGTCAAGGAGCAGTGCGGTAGTGATGTGCTGTGAAGAAGGAAATACGCAACGTGAGCTGGGAATGGAAGACCAGTGCTGAGGCGAGGTGCAAAGTAGGTGCAATAAGGGCAAGAGCCCGAATAAAAGCAAGTATGAGCAGTGCCACAGGTATTCTTAGAGTATATTATTATATTTACACATATGTATGTCTATATGTGCTAATAATGTATTGTATTGTGCGTCCAAATATATTTTGTACATATGCATCGCATAATTCCCAGTAATCTGTTGAGCTCAATTAAGTACAATAAAAAGTGGTTGTCTCATAAGCTTTTTCTACTTAAACAGATTGTGGATTATTCATTGTCGATTCGAAACAACCTTGGGGTACACCTGCTGACCTTTCATGGACCTCAGATTGTTCTTCACCTGTATATCTGTGTGTAAGATAGGACTTGATTAACACATAGTTGTTAATAGGGAGTGTAGTTTTTATTTTGTAAAGCAAACCATCGTGCCAAACGGGATCAGATGCCTGCGAAATGTCAAGAAACGCCGCTGTACATTATTTTTTCTGTTCGAAAATAGTGTGTATATACCCAACAATCCTATTAACCTGTTAGATTGTATTGTGTTTTTTCCTGAATCCAAATTGATGATTTGGGATTAGCTTTCGCTCTGCTATAATTGGGTGTAGTCATTTCAGGAAAAGGGTTTCCAAGAGCTTAGAAGTAATCGGTAGCTAATTAGGCAATACGATTCAACTTTATCAGCGCTTTCTCCATTTTTACTTGCGACACTTTGGGATGTATAAAGACACTTTGGGATGTATAGATATGTAACTCCTTTTCTGGAAGTTGTTTTACTATTTTACCAGTGATAAGGTCGTACCCATGGGCTTTTTTAATATTTAACTAATCAATAGCTGCTTTCACTTCGGATTTGGAAAATTGACGTATGGGTAGTTCCATCTGATGAGTATTACTCAGAAAAGGCTGGGGGCTCGATTTCGTGTGGGGTAAATACTCTTTTTAACTGTCGCGAAAATGTGTCTGCTCTTTCAAAGTCACTTTTAGCTCATTCGCTATTTTACCATTCCTAAAGCGGATTGGGACATTGTGGGTCTCTTTAGATCCCTAGTTGGTTTCCAGAGAGAGTATTCTGTAGCAGCTGCTGCATCGAGATTACTGAGGTAATGTTGGAGTTGGGTGTTCGTTCCTTATTAAGGATCTCTTTAAGTTCTTTTGTAAGCGCATTAAATTTTTTCTTCAGGATGTCTAGTTTTTGCACACTTTTTTCTAGCATATCACTTTTCTCTCAGTTTTTCTTTTATAGGTTTGGAGATAGTCGTTGATTTTCAGTATTTTGGTGTAGTGATACGGTATGTGTGATTTGCGTTATAGTCTCCTCCAGCTAGGAATCTATTGCCAAGGGTTTTAAATAATTTTTCATACTCCTCCATTTTTATTGCTTGTTTAGGTGAGCTGTAGACTGCGGAAAGTGTAATTGGCCATTTCCAGTCATCAACAATTATATTCGTGGCTTGTATAGCTTCTGTGCAATAAGATGTGCTCTCTTTAATCTTCTTTTTTTCCATATAGGAGTGTTCATCCCTATTTCTTTTTGTGTTATTGTTGGCGTGGATCTCGTACAGGCTTCATGTGGATAATTGCACTTTCAAGATTGTCAGGTGTTTTGAGGGCAACGTTGAGACACCATTTTTGCTGGACTATTTCTCTAAATCTGGGGTGTCCAAATTTTTAGCCAGATTGGGATTTAATCCAATTTAAGTTATACATAATCAAAAAATTATTGCATGCAACTTCTGGGAATAATGAAACTTTCGTGAAACACCGGGAAAGTTGAAGCAACCGAATTTCCTTTGAATGCATGTCAAGATCAGAAAATCTCTTTTGAAATTCTTATTTTAAATCCGCGATGACTTTTACTGCAAATCTGGTGGGAAATTGCTCATCTTTCTTCACAGCACGGGAAATGGGTAAAATTACATTCATTTCTGTGAGATTCGAGCAATATTAGTTTTGCCCTGAATGCTTTGCTTTGCTCAAATAAATCACAAATTAAGTTGTTTTTACCTTGGAGCTTTTAATGCTCCTTCGCCTTCACAAGGTTTTCTAATGTTTGCAGTAGACATGTTTATTCTTCCATCAATTACCACACCTTGCAATCGATTCTAGTCCAAGTTATACTTTTTCAACGGAGGCTAATTCTTGTGTGATAGCAAGTTCGTCGACAACTCTACAAACAAAAACTAAGAGTTGTGAGGTGTCTGTAACATCAGTTGATGCATCCATCGCGAGAAAAAAAGAGTGAAACGGTGTGTTTTACCAGTAACCTGGTGCAAAATATTGTTTCCAATATCGTCAATTCGACGAGCAACAGTATTACGGGAAAGGCTGATAATTTTGAAAAGTTTCAACTTTTCTGGGCAAAGCTCACCAACAGCTTCCATCGTACACTCTTTAACGATGTTTCCATCCATAAACGGTTTTCTTTCTTTCGCCAACAAATAAGCAATTTTCATGCTAACTAAGATCAACGCTTCATTTTCCTAGTTTGCCTTTCAACATAAATTCTGCGGGGAAAAGAAACTACGACTCATTGTTTCAAATATTTCAGTACGCTGCTTGCCTTTAAATTCTAAGTAGGTTGAAGCATGTATTGTTTCATAATGTCGACGTAAATTATATTCCCTCATTACAGAAACAGTGTTATTTCAAATAACATATATAGCTATGCCATTTTTTGACTGTGATTGGACAATGAAGTCTTTTACTTTCCATTCTATCAAATCGCGGCACTCGCCATAAATCAGCAACATCACGTGTTTTTTTATTTCCGAATCACACTTTAGAATGCGGAGCATCTTTATTTAAGTTCTTTCCACAATATGCAATAACAATGCCATCTTAGTAGCTTACATTTACCGTTAGTTTTTCGCCATATTCTTTGATTCTACTCATAAAGTGAATGAAGTTTTTTGTCTCATATGTTTTACTAGGTTTCGCGGTGAGGCATTGCCGTTGTTCTTAAACAAATGAGACAAAAAGCAATCACTCAGCAAAGGAAACGAAGTATTTTTAGAAAAGAAAGTCGAAGTGTACAGTGAAATAAGAAAAAGTTGTACAGTTAATACTTCCTTCTTCAAAGTACAGAGCCCTGTCTTTAAACCAATAGAGCGGCTGTGGGTATACATGTGGAAAAAAATTACACGAGTCCTCCAGGATAGATGGACGAATATACCTTAGGAGGTTGCCAAGAACTTAGCCCATTTTATGAAGAGAAGATTTAATTCCGTGCTAGATGCCAAAAGTGGCCACACTAAGTACTAATTTGCATCAAATTATTGATTTTTAAACAAATTTCTATAACTAAAGTTTGTGTGCAAGTTTTTTGTTTGGCATGAAAATGCGACTAATTTTAAGTCGGCAGAAACATAAGAGCTGAACTGAATTAATTGAAATAAATTTTAATTTTTGATAGAATGTATATGTATTTGACTTCTTTTGTTTTAACTTAAAAGCTTAAATGTCTACCTATATAAGATGGAAGCGTTTGCTGTACAACTGTTTTTTGGTTTCACTGTATATGCCTAGTGAGACTGCTCGCTAAACTCGTGTCTCTTTTTCAATTATATTACCCGCTTATCTGCCTCAAAGCTTCCAAATGGCTCCGCGAAAAATGTCAATCGTCTTATGATGAGGCATGACTTTGTAGCCTTTCAACACATCAAAAAATAATAGAATTTGGAAGCTCAACAACTTAAGATGAATCAAACTAATTTGAAGCTGTCATTATAAATAAATTTTTTGAACCTTATAAAGTATTTTTTCTAATATTCAATATACATTTTTGAAAATCAAAATTCATTATTTTTCAAAAACCTTCGCGGTGATGATTCTCAGTGTGTTTTTCATTGTACATGTGTAGTGCGGGTAAAACTAATTGAGAGCTATTTGAGTATTCTATAATGACTGCCGAGTGGTCTGAAGAAAGTTCGAAGCACGATTTAGTTACCATACTTTTTACATCTATAATTTTACCGATGCAGAAGTCAATTAAGTCTAGAATTTTGTTTAGATCCGATGGCCAAGAAGTGGGCTCGCCTGTGCTAGTATGCTTACAGTTATTAAATTTGAATGCGTTAAGCAAATTTCTCCCTTTGGTATTTGTGATCCTTGAACCCCAGTCCACATGTTTTGCGTTAAAGTCACCTTCTAAGATAAATCGCTGTACTAGAGTATTGAAGAAATCGTTATATTGTGAGGTAGTGATAGTGTGCAGTATAGGGATAAAATTACTATTGGTCCAAATGCGTCTATTATTTATATTGCCGTTGCCTGAATGTGGTTTTGTTTGTAGCTGTCGAGTTCTATCCATTTTATTGTTTGTTTAATAGCTGATACGACGCGAGCCTTGTCATATGAACTTTAAAGTTCGGGATTTTAAAATAGCTCATACTGGTAAAGTGGGTTTCAGATATGAGCAGCACGTTAATAGAATTGTCATTTATAAAATGGTCGAGTTCTCTTTTGTGCTGTGTAGGAGCCCATTTGCGTTCCATATAAACTATTTTTAATTTATTATTGTTGTGTCCATTAATTAATATTGGCTAATAATGTTTATCATGTTAAGCATTTGTGCCATGAGTTGTTTCATCACGTCCTTGAGAGCAGCGACAGCTGATTGTTCGGAGGTACGGGGTTAATATTGAGCTTTGTTACAAGAGTTGGCTGTAAGTCTTTTGAAAGTACTTGTGCGTTGGATTTTAAGGGGTGAATTACATTAGTTGGTACCGAATGGGGTCATCTTTGATTATGGGGAAGTCTTTTTTTTCAGTGCTGGAAAATGTTTAACCATTAGGGATTTGTATATTTCGCAGCCTTTGTAGCTTGCAGTGTGGGTTTCACCGCATAACGCGCATTTTAATTTATCAGTGTCATGTTTTATAGGGCAGTGTATAGTTTTGTGTATCCCCGCGCATTTGACACAGAGTGGTTCATTCGTGCAATAGATTTTGGTGTGCCCATATTTTTGGCATTTTGCCCATTGAGATATGTCTCTTTGTTTACAATGAAGTAAGTGGTCAATGTTGTAAATATTTTTGTTATTTTCATTTGACTCTACTTCCACAAAAAATAGTGGTAGGGGTTTTTGGGTAATTCGTTGCTGAATATTGTAAATATTTAAAACAGTATGACCTAACTCTGCCAGCTCAGCCTTGATCAAGTCTTGATCTGCAGAATAATGCATGTTTCTTAAACCACTTTGAATATCCCCTTTGATATTTTGGCTTGTACGTGTAATAGTGCGTGTTTTTTTGTTTCAGCATTTTCATTATTGCAGAGTAACTTGCTAGTCAATACGCTGTATTTTGGGTTCCTTTTTTAATATTCTTAGTTCATACTTATTTTTTATAGTGTCGTTAAGGGCATTAATTAGTGTGCTTATTACTTGGACACATTGAACATATATTGGGGGGGGTTTTGTATTTTCTTAAGTCGATCATTTATGGTCTGTACATTATTGTTTAGTCCAAGTTCTTTAGTCTCGCTTTCGTCGTCTGTTGTGAGCAAATCAAAGCGGTTTGAAGAGGTTGCGTTGCTTAGCCAGTATGATTTTAATGTATTTTGTTTACGATTTTGTATCATTCTTTTATGACTCTTGTTGCTATTTTTCGCGCTGGATTGATTTTCAGCTGGCAAGTGAATTCTTCTATGTTGGAGTATTGTTAGTTGTTGTAAATGCTGTTGTTTTTGAGTATATTAAATTTGTTACCTTGCCTGTTGTATTTTCGCTTCTTGCCATTCGTAAAGAGTTTGAAGATGTTGTTGTTGTAGTCGTTTGGTTGATGTAGTCGTTTGGTTGATGTACTGTTTTTGTTTGTTTGTTTTCATTTTTTTAATTATTATTTTTTTAATACTTTATTTGGAAATATATTGGGAATGTGTCCCAGATAGCTCCCGCGAATTGTATTCACCGATCACTACACTATCGCACTTATATATGACTGTATTTATTTAAATAACGGCTAGAATACGGAGGAAAATTATGTGCGTCCGCACACTGTGGCTATATTAATATAAAAAAAAACTTTCTTTGAGACCTTTAATATATTGAAATCTTCAAACTAAGTCCAAATTTGTGGTTATGTCTAAGACTGCAAGATCAATTTACCTTAATAGACTGGCTGATCAAAATGAATGCTTGTAAAATGCACCAAATCTATTCTCAAAATCCACTAGGCTTTTTTTTGAAAAAACTATGCTAAATGTAATAACAATTAATGATAAAATCGCAGGGAATTAATAGGTCTACCGTGAACGCCGTCTATTGAAAGTAATCTGAAGTGACAGTTCCCAAAATTACTCATTTCGATTTTTTCGATTTTCCAGATGTTCCTTTGGGTTTTTTCAATTTTTTTTTTTAAATGATCCCAGTATTGAGGCGATCAAAACAAACAAAAATCGTTCGAGCCATTTTCGAGTTTTTGTGAAACGCATGGCAATTGATTTTTATATACGAGTATATATAGATAGATAGAAGGAGAGTATTGTTATAGCTTCAAATTTTCAGAAGCGTATTTATGTTATTCGTGACGTTTTAATTAATAATAAACTACCTCCTCGGGCAGTATTATTCGAATAAATAGTTTGAGAAATATGTGAGTTAATTTTTATTGATTATTTTGTGAAATGAGTCTCGAAAATTAAACAAATGCTGATTATTTCTTTGGTTAATAATATTCTACTTTATATTGATGTTATTTAATTCGTTCGAGTTCCACAACATTATATTCAGAAATTTATTCACGGTTAATTTTAATAAATACTCTAGAGGAAATATTACTTATCATTTATATATGGTTTTTTGTTTATTTAATTTACATAAAATTGGTGTCAGGTCGTCATTGTTAGATATTTAAAATTTAGCTGGCGTTGGGAGGTCACTGCCTATGAATGTGTATGAATGTATTCGTTTTTCCTTCAATCAATCAATTGATCCAATAATGCACGATAATACTTTCCTGTGATTGTGGATCCTTTTTCAAGATAATCGATGAGCAGTATTCCGTATACATCCCAAAATACAGTGGCCATAACCTTGCCAGCCGATTTCACTGCCTTCGCCTTCTTCGGAGCACTTCCACCAGTTTCCACCCATTGCACAGTGGGTTAGAATAGCATGTTTTCTTGGATCAAATCAGGGAAGCTATGTTAGGATAATTTTTCTTTATTTTTCAGTTAATACCATTAAAATAAGTAAAAAAAAATGTTTTCTAAGTATATTTGAGTATAATTTTATTAAGTAATGCCAAATATCAGTGTAGGTATATAGTGCAAGGAGTACAGTATGAGAACTTAAACATTACATTTTATACATCTTAAAGTTAATCATCCACATCATCATCATTATCATTATCATCATCATCATCATCATTATCGTTATCATCATCATCATTATCATCATCATCATTATCATCATTATCATCATCCGCAGCATCAGCAACTTCAACATCACTGAAATAGTTCTTGTTCGGAGCTGCAGGTACAATTAAATCAATTGCCTCCTCTGGCAAGCTTTGAACCTTCTTTGCAGGCAATTTTCGCATGCTTGAAATAATTGGGTCAGAGGTTATCAAAAACATATTAAAAATGTCTTGGTTTGATTTTTCGCGACTGCACTTTCGGGAATGAAACTCCCTATATTTTTTAAAATCTTTATTTCGAGCTTCTTGCGCTTCTTCTGATAACTGCCCAATAGGTAAAAGGGCATTTGACACAATTTCGGGTCCGTGAATAAAAAACTTGTGCAAAGTGGGAGGCATATTGTACCAAGGATACGTTTCAACAAAAAGTTGTCCTGTATTGTGTGCATATATTTTAAATTTTTCATTATTAATTTCATGGCCACTGGATACAGCAATAAGCAACACGTGCATTTTTTTTATTAAATTAACATCTATTTTTGTTATTTCGGCAGATTTTTCAGCGTTTTGGAAAAAACGTCTTGCCGTATTCCCATCATTCGTGTTTCCAAAACCAGGTTTGGGTTGGTCAACTATTAATCCCATATTCTCTTTAAATTTATTCTGAATTTCTTTTTTTGTTTCAGCTACTGTTCTTTTTTCAGAATCAGTTCTAGCCTGCCACTTTTGTAAAGGTATTTTATATGCCACGTGCAAAAGACATTCAAAAAATCTAATCCAGCCATGAAGAATGGAAAGGCCAAATTTTAAATTGTCTACATGTACAGGTCTTTGGATCATGGCTTCTATATTATTAAAATCCTTACTTGTAGCGCCACATAAGTAACACCTTTGTGTTGATGTGGTTTCTGTTAAGGCATTGCAAACTTTTCCATCTACCATTGCCAAAATTAATTTGTGGGAAACATGTACAACTTTCTCACCAATCGTGACAGTTGAACAGGTTAAATTCTGTATTTCCTCTTCAACTCTTTTTTTTTCACTAATGGACACATATGCGGTTTCTTTGGCAAATTCAATTTTCAAGGGTCTGCAAAATCTAGTTGAAGACGGTCGTGGATTTTGCCAAATTACCTTCTCCTCAAACATAACCCTAAGTGGAACAATTGTGGTTAAAAAAACTGATGAATCACTAGCATCCGATCCATGAAAGGCTTGTTTGTATGAGCTATGGCCAGAGCTTCCATCAAAGCCCCATTTTGAATATAATACTACATTCGAGTTCGTAATGCCTAATGAGTCAATAACAGTTTCTTGAAGTTCTATTAGTCGCTCCGCTGTGTGATTAAGAAGACTTTGTAAAGTTACTTCAACGGAGGTCTCGCTTATTTTAAAGCTGGTCGATTCTGGGTAAGTTTTTTGTTTTTCAGTTTGAATATTGTTGTAGGAGGGAAATATTTGAGGAGCAGCTTGTCTAACAACATTGTATTGATTTCGTGTTAGTTTAGCTTCTACAAAAACAGCCAAAGCTTTTGTATTCGATATTTTCAAGGTGGGAAGTGGTTGTTTAAATTTTTTTCTTAAATTTATTCCCTTGCAACACTTTTCATATATAGCTCGCAACACTTTTGATTCCTCGACATAACCTTCGCTTTGTAATTTAACCTGTGAAGCGTAAAGTAACTCTGGCAATGACATGATGTCTCTTACAATCTTTGTTTTTTTATATTTACTCCAACCACTGGACTCGGTAAAACTAATTTCTTTTCGACCACATTTTGCAGTCGGGGCAAGAGTAAAACCAATAGAGGATTCCAACCAGATTTTATTTTGAGTAATAAACCTCATTTCAATTCTATGCGCTCTAGTCCACCTAGATTTAAATTCATAAAAGAAAACATCAATTCTTTTATTTAAATCACACATATTATCCTCAGAGCAGTTGGTGCGTTTTTTGATTTCTTCAGCTAAAAATGTCATCTTGTCATTCATTGTTTGAGCGCTTGAATTCATCATAATATCAAATAAGCTTCGACGAGTATAAAAAACAACGTTCGAACTTGTTTCTATAAAAAAAAAAATAATGCTAATACAAAAAAAAACCTTTCAAAAATCCCTTTTACCCGATTACTTGAAACTGCACAACACAATCACTATTTGTCAAAACAAAGAATATTATTAAAATAAACAAAAACAAAATATTATTGTAACAAAGAATATTATTAAAAGAAACAAAAATAACAACATTAATATACGGAAAAGAAGAGCACAAATAAATAGAAAAAAGTAACATGAAAAACAACAAAACACAACACACAACAACAGCACCAGTCGCGAGATCAATGTGACTTTTAGCTAATTTGACTGCTGCAACACTTGTATTAAACAATGCATGGCTTCTAAAAGGCACAAAAGGGCAGCGTAAAATTTTGCAATATAACACAGATTTATGTCCTCTTTAATATAAACTACAAATTATGACACGAATGTGGACGAATAATAACTATATATCCATTTAAAATATAAAAATATTAATTTTTTTGGCATTTTCAATATAAATAACTAAATCTAAATCACTTCCACACACAATTTGATACACAAATGTTAACGAAGTATTTGCAAAATAACCTGAACTTGATGGTTCCATTGAAAAATTTTTAACTTTTACAATACTTTTTAAAATAAATAAAATTTTCAACGGGAACGTTTTCACTTTTTTCAGCCTTTTTTGCACAAAAATTTCTATGAAGTTTGACTTTGAAGTTTCACTACAAAAACACCAGAGCACTTTTGACATTTATTTTAACGACAAGTGATGTAGAATTTTATATACTGTAACCGGGTGCAAAAAATTTTAACGATACTTAAATTTTTTTTTTTTAATTAATCCAAGAAAACAGGCTATTCTAACCCACTGTGCATTGTTTCGATTGATTTTTGGTTTTAGGTGTGTAGTGGTGGACCCACGTTTCATCAACAGTTATTAATCGACGCCAAAAATCAACAGAATTACGCTTTATCATGTCCAAACACCGCTGTGAAGTGGTCTGTCGAACTCGTTTTTGTTCGACACTGAGCAAACGCGGCACCCATCTTGCCGATAGCTTTTTCTAATGCAAATGTTCATGCAAAATGTTGAACACACGTTCATATGATATGTTTACCATTTCAACAATCTCACGCAACTTGACTCGGCGATCATTCATAATGATATCGAGGGTTTTCTTGATATTTTCTTCAGTAACCACCTCTTTTGGCCTTCCTGTTGATGGTATTGTTGCAGTGCTTGTTCGGCCGCGTTTAAATTCAGCAATCCAATATTTTACCATGTAATCTGATGGAGCAGACTCACCGTAATGTTTATCGAGCTTTTCTTTTGCCTCTTTCGCCGTTTTCCCTTTCAAATAATAGTGTTTAATCACTGCACGAAATTCGCTTTTTTCCATTTTTCAAGAAACACAAAAGTTGCTTACTTCAAACGACAACAAATAAACTAATCGATGAATTTGGGTGAAATTTTAACAGCTGAAGTTTGACAGATCGCAATTTCTAAAAAATAAAGTTTTTGCCATCTAGCGCTAAGTAGCTTCAATAGCAATCCGCCCTCGTATCTTCTATAGGAACCTAGTAATAATTTTTGTTTAATTGTGGGCATGACAGGAATGGTATGATCCTCCTAAAGGGTTTTCCAACAAGAGGTGTTATTTTGAATTACCCGGTATTTCGGTAGCTGTCACTTTTGAAGCTTTTATTCTTTGACATTTGACAAGTAGAAACTACGCCATTACTAAAAATGGAACGGTACACACTTCAACAATGCATTGAAATTATTAAAATTCACTACAAAAATGATGAAAATCTTGCAGTCACAGTTCGCAAAACTAAAGCATTTTTGGGTCGTCGTGAAGCACCTTGTCGGACCGCAATACAGAAATTGGTGGAAAAATTGGAGCTGTTGAGACAAGTTAGTGATGTGAAGAATAAAACCCGTGCACGTCGCTCAAGAACAACTGAGAATATTGCTGCTGTAGCCCAGAGTGTTGAAGAAAACCCAGGTTTGTCCATTCCTCGTCGTTCTTTGGAATTGGGCATTCCACAAACGTCATTACACCGTATTTTGCATAAAGACTTGGGTCTTAAGGCTTAGAAAGTTCAGTTAACACAAGAACTCAAGCCGGCCGATCATCAACAACGTCGTGTCTTTGCTGATTGGGTCCTTGAAATGCATGAAAATGATCCGGAATTCCATCGAAAAATCATCTTGACTGATGAGGCCCATTTCCACCTCGGTGGCTACGTCAACAAGCAAAATTGTCGCATCTGGGGCTCGGAAAACCGAAGAGTTATTGTTGAGAAGCCTCTCCATCCTCAACGTGTGACTGTTTGGTGCGGTTTATGGTCCGGCGGGGTCATTGGAATTGTATCTCCATTTATTTAACTACAATCTGTCCAGGTGGACATTCAGTACTACTTATATTATATTTGGTTATAAACATGTGTATGAATTTTCAGTAGCATTCAATACATTAAGTACATTAATTTAACAAAGTTAGATTTTATATATATTAATTTCATTCATTCCTTATTATTATTATTATTATTATTATTTTATTTTATTTTTTTTACATTTAATCTTATTTTTTAATTTTTATTTCTAATTTGATCTTAGGTGGTAAATCTGAATGGTAAGTCCGATGGTACATATTTTTTTAGTCTTCGCGCGCTGGTATCGCTGGTTATCAATTCTACCGCCAGGTTGTTCGGATGGACTCTAAGACGTTTGCGATATGAGTGGCTATATTTCATGATTTCATCATTTACTTTTGGGATGTTTAGATCGCGATGAATGATGTCGTTGCTGACATACCAAGGTGCATTAGCACACAGTCGTATGACTTTTGATTGGAATCGTTGTAGGATGTCCAGGTTTGACTTGGATGCTGATCCCCAAATTTGAATACCATAAGTCCATATGGGCTTCAGTATTACCTTATATATCAGGACTTTATTTCCAAGTGTTAGGGCTGACCTTCGGCCAAGTAGCCAGAACAATGACCTAAGCGTTAGTCCAAGTTGTTTCCGTTTGGAGAAGATGTGACAGCGCCACGTAAGCCGCCGATCCAGGTGCACCCCAAGGTATTTTGCATGGTCTGCTTGTGGCAATTGGCAGTTATTTAGTGTCACTGGAGGGCAAGAACCTGCACGTAGGGTAAAAGTCGTTTGCACTGATTTTATTGCATTTGCTTTTATTCGCCACTTGTCTAGCCATAAGTCAATTTGGTTCAGGTTCTCTGCAAATGCTTCGAGGCTAACACGGGGTTTTTGTTGCAGGCCATTACAACAGTATCATCTGCAAAAGTTGCGGTATGTGGTAACAGTCAGCGGCAGGTCAGCCGTGAATAGTGTGTAGAGCACAGGTCCCAAAACGCTCCCTTGTGGAACACCAGCTTTGATTGGATAGAGGGAAGTTACGTCGCTGTTAACTTTGACCATGAGGAATCTGCTTTCTAAGTAGGACTTTAATATGGCAAAGTAGTGATAGGGTAAATGCATTTTCAATTTGTACAGTAACCCTTGGTGCCACACCTTGTCGAATGCTTGGGTGATATCCAGGAATGCAGCTGAACAGTATTCTCTATTTTCTAGTGCATTCTGTGCAAATGCATATACTCGATTTATTTGTTCTATCGTAGCATGATGCTTTCGGAATCCAAATTGATGGGAAGGTATAAGTTGTTTTGACTAGATGATTGGGAGGAGTCGCTTCAAAAGAAGTTTCTCAAACACTTTGAAAAGTATCGGAAGCAAGCTAATTGGTCTATATGAGGTGACCACTTCTGCCGGTTTCCCAGGTTTGGGAACAAAGATAATTTGAGCCACTTTCCATTGGCTTGGGAAGTGGTCACATCGCATAATCGCATTGAATAATTGGGCAATGAATTTATAGCCGCAATCTGGTAGCTCCTTTAGGATTCTGCTCGTAATAAGGTCATATCCCGGCGATTTTTTGTCTTTTAGAATATTCTTGATAGTTCCTCTAATTTCTTTTAGTTTAAAATGCTGCATCGGAATATCCATTTGGTATGGGGCATCTAGTAATTCAGCTATTTTTATGTCTTCTTGTGGATATTTGCTTGGAAACGGCGCAAATACTTATAATAAATGAAGAGCAAATGACTGTGCTTTTTCCTTGTCAGATCTGGCCCATCCGCCATCTTTCGTTTTAATAGGTGGCACATGTGATGTTGGTTGATTTAGTTTTTTTGTAGCTTTCCATAGAGAATAACCTGAAGCCTGTGAAGGTGACAAGCTGCTGAGATAGCTTTGTATTTTTGAATTTTTTGTTGACCGTAGGGCGTTTTTGAGTTGCTTTGTAGCGCAATTGAACCGGTTTTTGTCATAGGGGCTTCTGGTCATTTGCCAAATTCGACGCAGTCTCCGCTCCTTTACAACCTGGCTTACATCACGATGATTACTTATACAGCTGGGCTCCACTGTGGAAGTCCATGCAGCATGCTGAATGGCTGAGTTCAAAAGTTCTACTGCATCGTCTATATTTGTTTTGTTTTTTAAAGGAATATTGGTGACTAGAGTCTCGATAATGCTTTGTCTAAACAGCTCCCAATTTGTGCTTTTGTTGTGCAGACAGATTGTTCTTGCTCTGATCTGAACCTCACAGCTAATTGTTAGAATTATCGGCGAGTGATCTGATGACAGGTCCAGGCACGATTCCATGGAAGTGTTTGTTTTTGGTACACCTTTGGATACAAAAAAGTCGATAACGTCTGGAAGCTTGTTTCTGTCCGTTGGCCAGTAGGTTGGCTCACCCGTTGATAGGTGGGACAGGCTGTTTTGTTGCATAGCTTCATATAGGTTACGGCCTCTAGGAGTTGTTATTCTAGACCCCCAATGTGGATGCTTAGCATTATAATCACCCCAGCGATGAATCTTGATCCTAGGGAGTTATAAAATTCTTGGAACTGTTCGCAGTTAACTGGATGGTTGGGAGGGCAATATACCGCTGCAATTGTTATGGGGCCTTTATAATCATCAATTGTTATAACCGTTGATTGTAGGTATTTCTTTTTATATCATTCGTGATCCACGTGTGCAATACTGTTGCGAATAATTACAGCAGTTCCCCCACGCGCAGTGCCAGCTGGGTGGATTGTGGAGTATAGGTCATATTGCGGAATTTTTGCGTAACTTTTTTCAGTGAAATGGGTATCAGATATCAACATAATGTCAATATTTTTGTCTGCTAAGAAAGCTGATATTTCATGGATATGACGACTGAGCCCATTGGCATTCCAGACTGCGATTTTTAATAATTTATTCATTTCGACATATTTGCTACGACTGTGGTTAGTAGAATAAGCAGTGTACTCACTTGACCCATCAATGCTTTAAGCATGGTTTTTAGCTCGGTCATATCCTCATTCAGTTGAGTATTTGGATTGTTGAGCGGAGTGGTTAGGTTCGTATTGGTTTCTCCCGGAGTATTATTTCGTACTACATTTGCATACGACGTTGTTGTTCGTGGAGCGGATCTTTGAGGCGCTTCCTGGTTAATGTTCCTCGCTTCTCTGTTTCTGAGTGCTGGGAACGACTTTTGTTGCAGCTCCTTATAGACAGTGCAACCTTTATAATTAGCGGGATTGCCTTCGCAGAGCACACATCGAACGTCTTGTGCGACGAGTTTGCGGGAACATTCGGAAGTAAGGTGGTTTCCTGTACATTTAACGCATCGTGGGCTACGGTTGCAGTATCGCTTGATGTGTCCGTAACGTTGGCATCGGACACATTGAGGAATCTCACGTTTCTTCCTAGGTGGCTCAATTTTAATTCGTGTGTTTAAAAGTGTATTACATTCGTATATGCCTTTGTTATTGCTGCATTGCTTCAGACTGATGTAAAACATAGGAAGCGGTTTTTTTGTAGTTCTTTGCCTAATATTACAAACGTTAACAACTGTATAAACCAACTCCTCAATTGCTTCTCTTATTTCGTCGATTGGGGTTGAACAGTGCATACCCCTTAGTACTACGTTAAAGTCTCTTTCCTGCTTCAATTTAAAAGTATGAAACTCAGTGTTTTTTCGGTTAGAGCCTTTGTAATGGCTGAGTATTTTTCAGCGGATTTTGGTTGTATTTTGACAACGTCTCCATTTATAACTCTGAGTTCATATTCTTTCTTAGCAATTACTTCAAGTAATTATTTTAGGGGAATTATATTACTCACGCCTGAAACAAAAATAGGTGGAGGTTTGGGTTCTCTCCGGACGTCAGTTGTTGCATCTTGACGTGCCTCTTCTTGGTCTAGTGCAGCGAATCTATTCGAGCTGTTTAAAGAAGGAGTTCCGAGCCAGTAGTTATCCAATTTGGATTGTTTTGGAGTGGGACGCGATGTTGCGCCTGGGCTAGATCTATTCCTCTTCGAGTTTGCTTTCTGCCATATTCCAGATGCCTCCACTCCCAATTGTGGGAGTTTAAGGCTCGTTGAAGCCACCATACCAGTGATGTTTTCACCTCGATAACCTTCACATCTATTTTTTCCTGGTTCTACGATACTGCACTGATCACAATCAGTATTTTTGGCGATGGTTTCCGCTTGTGGGTTAACATTTTTGGAACCCCCTTTGGGGGAGCGGATAACACTCATACTACTAAGTGTAGGGGGGGCTCAAGCAAAAAAAAACTTTGTGCATACACAAACCAACTATACTGAGATTTACAAAGTAATAGATTAAACTGTTTATATCAATGAGACAACTGCTGTGAAGCATATGCTGTTGTTTTTTTTTTTAATTTTATTTATTATCTTCCTACTGTGAACTAAAACTTCGCAGTTAATTAGATGGTGCTTTGGTGTGTCTTAGGCCCCCGTGCAGAATCTACACGTACTTATTCGTGAGAGTCCCATCATCATGGGGTGACTTCTTAAATTATGTTTGCTCAACTGTATACATTGGCTGCATGTTTTGGGATATAGTCCCCAATCATGAGCTTGGATTTTTTAAGGTTTGAGAGTGAGGCCCACTAGAGTGATGTTCTGGATTTTTCCTCCTATAATAATGGTTCATTCCTGGCAAGACGATCCGCTTTTTAGTTTCCAGGGATCCCAGTGAATCCTGGGACCCATATTATGGAAAGTTTGTTGCTGCTTCCTAACTTATTTAGAAGTTTTCAACATTCTCATACGAGTTTAGAATAAATCTTGTAGGAATTCAGTGATTTTACAGCTGACTGGCTGTCACACACAATAGAAATAACTTGGCCCACACCGTTACGTCGGACGTTAAAGATAACACAGATTCGAGTTAAGAGTATCTCTGTCTAGAATATGCTGGGTAATTTGCCCATTAATTCGGAGTCGTTAACCCTCGGACGAAATATGCCAGTTCCTATCCATTCTTATTTTTGAGTCATCTGTGAGTCCACGGCAGTTCTAGAACTATTTGTCGCAGCCACGTCGAAGTTTTCCATCTGAGCAGCCTCAGCAGCAGTTTCCTGGTTTGAAGTGTGTCCCTTCAAAACCCGTTAGTGATGATCAACCTTTCGCAACTTCTGCGATAATTGGCTATTCTAAACCTGTAAGATCTCTGAGGTAAACATCTGCTGGGGATACTCTTTCGCTAGAACTGCTACTCGGATGTCTTTAAAGGAGGACGCGTAGCTGACGCGAGGGGTCGACCTTCGCCTTCGTCGCTGTCCCCTTCAGGTCCAAGTACTTAGCTTTGTTCACCGCGATATTCTGGGGTGGAGGGATCTGGTCATACCTTATTTCAGCTGTTGAGGGGGATGGTTGCCAGCCTCATACCGTCTCTGAGGTATCGAATATGCAATTTAACACCAGATCCACTTAGCTCTCTTCTCAGTAGATCGTCCAAACTGGCCAAGAATTTCTTTTTGGTTCTGGCTCTGTGTTGATACTACTCCCTTCTCACCTTTTCCTTCTTCTCGGTGGATTTCCCTGAGTGAGCTGGTTTTTATGGGTTGGCCGTAGTTCTTTTCAGTCTCGAGTGCAGATTTCCTGGTGGGACTAATGCGATAGGTCCTTTTTCGATGGAAGGGTTTATTCTTTGCCAGTGCTTGTAACTTGATCCTATCTAGGGGATGTTCCTCTACAACTAATTTTTTAGCCAGGGGTGTCGTTAAGTATTGTTGTTCCGCTGCATTGACAGCCACTGTTCTGGAGTAGTCCCACCAATTTGTTTTGTATGTTTTCCTTTTGTTGTTCTCCATAAGTATAATCTTTCTGAACGAAACTGGAAAAGGCCGCAATCCCTGAAACCTGATTCGCCCCGGTTTCAGAAGTTGCTCAGTTATAATACCTACGGTATACCCCTTGGCTACAAACCTAGTCAAATGGGCACGGTTTCGCATGACACCCTGGACTGGACATGCCTTTCTAATATGGGCCAGAAAGCAGCTGCTCCCTGTCAGCACAGCCAGATGAGTTATTGCAGTGTAAGCCCCACACGTCAAGGTGATCGTCTCCCTTCGTAGGGTCATCCACATGTTGCTTCTCATAAAATTTCGCCCATATATCTTCAGATATGAATATTTGTTAATAGTGATCGTGGCCGCTAATATATATCACCCACATTTTCTCTAGTGTTTAATACGAGCCACATCTCCATAACTACCAAATTGCGTAACTCTTCCATCAATTGGACCTAAGTTATAATCATTTTAAGAAAAGTGAAAGTAGTTGCTTATATGAGAGGTAGGCGTGGTTTTTGTCCAAATAGGCACATATAGCAATCTGGTTCTATAACATTGTACAGACTTTTGCAGAGTTTCATTAAGATAACTCGAACGATCTGGAAAACAAGAGGCCACAGACGGGCAGACGGACGGACAAAAATCAAAATTGCTCAGCAAAGTGATTCTGTGTATTCTTATTTCCATACATGCCAAGCCCCCTTCTAGTAGTTGAAAAACCGCTCAAGCGCACGAACTTAGTATACCCTTTTTACCTTTTTTAGAAGTAGATAATATACAAATAAATTTTTACATATGGAAACGAATAAATTCCTTTTTTAAAATGTTCAATATTAATTTGTTCTTTATCAAGAACAAAATGGTATCCCATCAAATTATTCATTTTCGGTAAAACTCGAAAACATACGACTGTATGAAATCTGCTGACCTACATCCATAATAATGTAAAATAACTCTTTCAATTTTATTATTTTCAATATGCACATATACAAACTATTGCATGGAATTCTATCGTAATTGTATAAATAATTTGTGTATTTGAAGAATACAAATATAGACAAGCTCACATATTTATGTCACAAAATAATACACAACATTTACACTAACAATGTGCAATGTGTTTCGCTTAAAAATATATATTACGCGTAACGCGCTAACATTTAGCTTATTAAAATGGAAATTATATTTAGATAATATAATATATGTTCATATAGATAGAACATATCAATGGAAAATATTTATGATAATTAAATTAGTCCAATAGTAATAATACATCATAGATGTTAATAATAGTATTAATATAGGAACAAATTAAATGATCATTTCCTAGTTTTCCGCTCTCGCATATTTGCATTCGTCCAGGCAGCTACTTGCCGAATCAAATTACTGAAAGGGTAATCATAAGCAAATTGAAATTTGAGTTATAACTTGCATTCCACAGACCATTGTGTATGGATTTTCTTCATCAACATTTGATTCATGCTGCTACATAACTCTAGCAACGTGATTGTCGCTTATTCGTATTATATTCTGTTTACTTAATACATGTGCTAAATGGTATCTTGCTTGCACAATCCCAGAATATGTGACTTTTTGATAACGTAGCTTATACGACTATTGGCTGGCCGTGATATTTAGACGTTTCCCAGTACAAATAGGCACTATACTATAATAGTTGTTCAATCGTAGTCCTTTGTCTCATTTTAGTGAAAGAGATTTGATAAATATGAGATTTCAAAAGGGAGATTGTCTTTAGGATCTTTACAAACTCGGCCAAATTGGCATTCGTTCAAAATAGTGGAACCATACACCAATAATCTATAAAAGTTATTAAGCACATTTTTTTCATCCATATTTTCTTTTAATGCATTTTCTAATTATAATTTCGAACTGACAATAATTTATCAAAATTTGAATAAAGTTCATATATACAAACACAAAAAAGTTTACAATTTTTACTTATTCGTTGACATTTCTCCGAGCGAAATTAGTTTTCAAAGTAGCTTCTTAATAATACTTAATATTCATATAATTATCTCAAATTAAATGCAATGTTAGAGTATCCTTCCTTCTAAGTCGGATGTAGCCTTCACTATGTAATAAATTTCGGGTGTTTTCCAAGTTTAGAACTTTTAGCTAAATTTGATATCTCTTTGGATACAGTCGGGATGTTGAAATCCTTGGGGATATTTGCGTTTTTAATGTACCAAGTGGCTTTGATAATTGTGTCCAAGGCTTTTGATTGAGCCCGTTGTAGTTTCTCAACATTGGATGGACTTGTTGTACCCCAGAGTTGGATACCGTAGGTCTATATGGGCTTTATTATGGCTTTATAAAGTAGGACATTGTAATCCAGTTTGAGCCTATTTGGAAGCAGTTTGCAGCGATGAAGGTGCATTCCTATATATTTTGTATCGGAGCACTGTGAGATAGGCTTCAAGTTTATCTGTACTGGGGCTCAAGTTTTTTTTACATAATGTAAATGCACGGACTATTCTTCATTCAATTTGGTTCCCCAACAATCCATCCAGAGCTGCAGAGTATTCAAGTGTTCTTAGAGTAGCTTGGGAGTCATCGACTTGCTCTCACGCCGATAAGACGTCTATTATTCGCATACAGAGTGTTTTGATTACTTCACATAAACTCAATTTGTATTACCGCTATTCGCTCAATTCACTTTTTTTCTCTTCCCTTTCGTATTTTGTGTCTACACGCTCGTTTCATACTAGTAATATTTAGTTCTTGTGCGGGATGGCCCCGGGGAACATTGAGGCAAATCGCTTTGCCTTGCTTGATACTGGACCCAAAAAAAGAAGCGAAAATCAGGAACAAGTGCCACGTTGTCCGACTTTCCGTTGCTTCACGAAACAAAAGTAGACAACCCCAAATTTGTTGCGATTGAATCAACGGACTCCTCCAACCCCCTGTCCACTTATTCATGTTTTGGCATTAATCGAGCGATCAAGCAAATTAGCAGTGACGTGCACTCAATATCCACTCTTCGAGATAAATATTACTCCTGCTTTTTAAAAAAAATGAAACCGTCAACAAATTCCTCAAAGCAAACCAGTTAGCGACCATATGCTCGATATCAGCCTCCCTACACGATTCTCTCAACTACGTGAAGGCACAGTATTCGCCCCATTTCTCAACAATCTGGCAAAGAATGAAATTTTTGATGAGTTACGCTCCCAAGGAGTGGTATCAGTATACGAATTCCAGAAAAACATAGAAGGTAATCTTCGCCCTTCCGGGGTATTAACCTTTAATCTTTATAAATTACCAAGTAAAATCGATATCGCATTTTGCAAAGCATTAGGTCGAGAATACATACCCTCTCTCATGCGCTGCAAGTCATGTCAACTACTTGGTCAGACGATAAAGTACTGTAAGCGGTCTCCTCTTTGTGTACACTGTTCTCTCCCCCACACTCCCCTTCCAATTGCGTACGCACACTCTGTGCTAACTGCTCAGAACCTCATTCCTCCTCCTCCAAAGACTGTACCAAATTCTTACAAGCTCAAGAGATTATAAAAATCAAAACAACTAAAAAGTGTTTCATGCGGGATGCCATTAAAATCCAAGTTCCAACTAGCTCACTCAGTAGCTCATACGCTGCTATAACAGTAGCTCATACGCTGCTATAACTCTAACACAAATAGCAACAATACCAGCTCTACTGCACAACAATAAACAATAACATCGAGAACAGCTATAATATTAAAAATTCTAATAATAATCCAATAAACAACTCACACGCAAACGGCAATATTACAAATTCTTCATAAAACTCTTCCTCTCCTGTTCTACAAAAACAACTTTCCGACTTTTCTATAGTAAAATGCCCTCAAACACTAGTAAGTAATTCCTCATCAGCAACTGTAACTAATAAGCAACAAATAACACAACAAACATCAAGTATACAAAAATCTAATTCAATTAACAACAACAATCCACTTTCATCTTCTTCAAATACCTCTCCAACACCTTCTTCAGATTCCATCACTCCACATTTTGGACCAAAGTAATCTGACAAGTCTTTTAAAAATAATATTTTTAACCCGCTTCCATCTATTAACAGAGTTCTTTACTCAATTATCTAATGTAGTATATAAATAATCGAATAATTTTTTATATTTTATTTTTTATTATGTTTATTTGTCTGCAATGGACAAACTATGACAGGACAAATAAGTGTGCGCACAGCCCTAGATACCTAACTGATAAAGCTGACTGGGAAAAATACAAATTGTCGTGTGACGAACTACATCGACTCTACCACCCTAAGAATCTGTGTCGCTTAGCAAGAGAAATTGATAGTCCTATCACTATGCAAGAGTTTGGATACTTTGTTAATAACGCCAAAGGCTCTTCTCCTGGCCATGATCGGATTACTTATGTAATGATAAAAAAAACTTACCTGACTCTATTAAAATTAGATTATTAAACCTATATAACTGCATTTTTTCTTCTGGTATCTTTCCTCAAATGTGTTATTGTATCTCCGATCCCAAGCCCAATAAACCCGCGGAAAATCCGTCCAACTTTCGCCCCATTTCCCTACTCCCACGTAACAGCAATGTACTGGAGAAGATAATTGCCCACAGATTGATGTGGTTCGCATCTTAATATTGTAAAATTCTTTTCATCAAATAAATCATTTCTTCATACTTCTACACTTTGTTATATAGTTAAAGCCTTATTTTTATCTCTGATCGATTACGCGCCGCCAATTTATGGAACCTGTGCCAAAAGCAACTTAAATCTTCTTTGTGCTCCGTATCATGCTGCCCCTCGGAAAAGCTTAATTGCCTTCACCACCACTCCTGTTTACAACATTCTCGCTGAAAACATTATTGAGCGGGTGAATTACATGACGGCTAGTCTTATACACAAAACCTTATCTTGCAATAATTATGGTATTTATAAAAACATATTTAATGCTGCAAACCGAAAATGTCTCCCAAAGCGACCCTCTGGAGTTACAACGTGTTTTGTTCCTGGCCAAGGAAATAAATCTTCCAGTTAAACCTGTTCAGAAAACTTGTTCTAAACATCCCCCTTGGTTTCTATCGGACTCGTCATTTGTAAATTCTTTCCAGGGTTATCAATAGCAAAATATTTGCCATTACCATTACTCGACTATTAACCCAACTAAGGTTAAACCTATTTTCCCTACTGGATCTAAGCATACAGATATTTTGAATATATATATATATATATATATATATATATATATATATATATATATATATATATATATATATATATATATATATATATATATTTATATATATATATATATATATATATATATATATATATATATATATATATATATATATATAATATATATATATATATATAAGATATACAATCTATATATATAAAAATGAATGTTTGTTTGTTAGTGACGCTAAGGCTCGAGAACGGCTGGACCAATCTTGATGGAATTTTCAGAGGTTGTTCGTTGTGGATCTGGGAAGGTTGAGGAATTAAAAAAAACCTTATACTTTTCCTGAGGAAAAGCCGTAAAATTTAAAAATTCCAAAAAGGACTTTTTTCCATACAAAGTTTTTTTTCTTTCAAATTTTTTTTTCCAATTTTTTCTTGCAAATCTATCGATCTCAAAACATTCGGACAAGTCGGAAAATTCGGAAAATTCGAAAATTAGAAAAACCTAATCTCACTTTTTGTTCTCATTTTTTTGGTGGTGTTGCACGCGCACATTTAGTTTCATATTGGTGTTGTAAGCACTGACTGATACTCCAATAACTCAACAGATGGAGCTGTAGACGCTTATTTATTTTGACAGCTGCGTATATTGTTTGTTCTTTCTGATTTGTTTATTCGAACAGTGCGGACACGGTCAATTGACTTTCTGACATTTTTCCAAATTTTAATTGATTTCTCGAGTTAAATTCATTACATTAAACTGTTAAATTGTTTACATTCACGAAATATTTGATTTTAAATCTGTGGATCATTGACATTTCAAACAAAAAAAGTGAGGTCATTATTTTCGTTTGTTGGTGAATACTTAACCTCATTTCCATTGGAATTTATTTGTGTTATTTCTTCAGCTGATTTGTAAATTATTTGAATCGTTCAATTTCGGTCGTTTCCTTTCTTTATTTCGGCTATTCAAAAGGTAAATTATTGAAAATTATTCTGTGAAAACTTTATGTGTGTTTCATACAAAGTGATCAATTACATATTGCAATTTGTTACGATGCCACAAAGAGGTCGCGCTAATATCGGTCGGCGTTCCCGACGTACAACGGACCAACGTAATTATACAGCACGTCGTACAGAAGAGGAAAATGCTACTGCAAGGGAATCTGCTCGAATGGGAATGATTGAAAATCGTGCGCGCCAATCACAAGAGGCTCACGAAGCTTACATAGAGCAACAACGATTGAGAAGAAGACAAGTTCGTGCTCAGGAAATTCATGAAGCAAGAGAACAACGTTTGGCTGCTCACCGACGACGCCAGGAACAACAACGATTGCCTAATTTAAATATCGAACGTGCAGCCTTTCGATATGAGCCGGACATTGAATACGGTGCGCACTCATCAGTTCGATTTGGTTCGATGTCTGTCGTTTGCCCGCATTGCGATGCACTGAAATTTCCAAAAGAACCGGCCAGATTGTGTTGCGCAAGCGGAAAAGTGAAATTACCAGAGTTACTTCCTCCACCAGAGCCATTGCGGTCGTTGCTTTACGGTGAATCACCAAATTCGAATAATTTTTTACAAAAATCCAAGATGTATAACGATTGTTTTCAAATGACGTCGTTTGGTGGGGAAATTGTGAATGAACATAATTACAAAGGTTAGTTCACCAACAATTTAACACTTATTATCTCGCCAATAAAATACAGAAATTAACATATTTGTCTGCAACTATACAGATTCATCATCTGGCTGGATCGCTGTTACCGCATCCTGATCAAGATCACAAATATCTCCAAATATATTTCCTTAGAGATTCAAATGAGGAAGTGAATCGACGTTGTGCAATTTTCAATGCGACGAAGAGAGAAATTGTGCAGCAATTGCAAGAAATGTTGCATGAACACAACGAACTAATTCGATTATTCAAAACTTCGTTAGAAAGGATGCCATCTGATGATCACAGAATCGTCATAAAAGCGGACAAACGACCAGCAGGCACTTATGAATGGCAATATAATGAACCGACGGCCGATGAAATATCAATTGTTGTTGTTGGCGATAATTTAGAATCCCGTGATATTGTTATTAAACGTCGAGCTGGAGATGCATTACAGCGAATCAATGAAACTCATCGATCGTAGGACTCACTACAATATCCGCTTATGTTCTGCAGTGTTGAAGATGGATATCACTTGAGATACAACATGATCAATCCTGCCAATGGTTAGTAAAACAAAAACAAACACTCTTGATTGTAACTTCATTTTTTGTTAACTTTTAGGTGTCGATACAAATAAGGTCAGTGCAATGAACTTTTACGCGAATCGATTGACGATTCGCGAAGGAATTGACAACCATCTCTTGAGATATCGCCGATTTTTTCAACAGTATGCAGTTGATGTGTACGTGACGATGGAGACAGAACGACTCAATTTTATTCGCTTCAATCAGACCAAGCTTCGATCTGAAGAGTATATTCACTTGCGAGATGCGGTCAATAGCGATGAAGATGTGAAAAACCTTGGCCGACTCACGATATTGCCATCAACATACATTGGCAGCCCAAGGCACATGCACGAGTACTCGCAGGATGCGATGACATACCTGCGGAATTATAGACGGCCGGATTTGTTTGTTACATTCACTTGCAATCCAAAATGCCCACAGATAACGGAATTATTGAATCGCGGTCAATCAGCAAGCGATCGTCACGATGTCACGAGTTTTCAAACAACAGCTACGATATTTGATGGACTTTATCGTGAAGCAACGTATATATGGTGCTGTTAGATACTGGATGTACTCTGTTGACTGGCAAAAAAGAGGTTTGCCGCACGCACACATTCTTCTTTGGATGGTGGACAAGATTAAACCAGATCAAATTGATGACATCATTTCTGCGGAAATTCCTGATCCAGAGATAGATCCAGAATTATACGAAGTGGTGAAAGCCAATATGGTTCATGGACCTTGCGGACACTACAATCCCACTTCGGTTTGTATGTCTGACAATAAATGCACGAAACACTATCCACGTGCTTTTCTTTCGGAAACGCAATCTAGAAATGATGGATATCCACTCTGTCGGCGTCGCTCATCAGACAACAATGGCAGAACATTCAGCATTCAATTTAGAGGAGTGAATATCGAAGTTGACAACACAGGGATCGTACCATATTCGCCAATATTGTCTAAGACATTCAAAACTCATATCAATGTTGAGTATTGCAGTTCTGCGAAATCGATCAAATACGTTTGCAAGTACGTCACCAAAGGAAGCGACATGGCAGTTATTGGCCTTGAACGAGATGAGATCAGCAAGTATCAAATGGTTCGATACGTGAACTGCAATGAAACGCTTTGGAGAATATTTTCTTTTGTAATTCATGAGCGTTTTCCGACTGTTGTGCATCTCGCAATTCATTTGGAGAATGGCCAAAGAGTGTATTTCAACCCAGAGAATGCAGTACAGCGAGCGGAAACACCACCAGCAACAACATTGACGAGTTTTTTCTCAACTTGCGCCAGTGATCCGTTTGCGAGAACATTGCTTTATTCGGTATTCGGAAATGCCGCGATATTATACATGGAATGCATCGTCGAAGAAATGGTTACGCAGAAAGCAAGGCCAGCCAGTAGATGGACATCCAGGTGTGTTCTCAACTAATGCATTAGGACGAATTTACACAATCCACCCGAAAAACGACGATTGCTTCTACCTTCGGTTCAACTTCATTTGAGTCATTGCGTACTGTGAATGGTAAGGTGTGTACAACTTTTCAAGAAGCATGCCAGCAATTACAATTGCTGGAACATGATAATCACGACAGAATAACTTTGCATACGACAGAATAACTTTGGAACAACAAGTACAAATAAATGTTCCATTATTGAATGAGCAGCAAAAGAGTGCGTATGATGAATTGATGAAGGCTGTCAATGATGGAAACGGTGGACTATTTTTTCTTGATGCACCCGGCGGAACTGGGAAAACGTTCCTGATATCATTGATTTTGGCAACAATACGATCTCAAAATGGCATTGCGTTGGCTCTCGCATCTACTGGGATTGCTGCAACTCTACTAGAAGGTGGAAGAACGGCACATTCGGCACTGAAGCTTCCGTTAAACATGCAAATCAATGAAACACCTGTTTGCAACATTTCAAAGCAATCAGCTATGGCAAAAGTGTTGAAGAATTGTAAACTCATAGTATGTGATGAGTGCACAATGGCTCACAAACGGTCTCTAGAAGCACTTGACAGAACAATGAAAGATCTGCGGAATAATAATCGTCGCTTTGGTGGCGCAATGATACTGTTAGCAGGCGATCTTCGACAAACACTTCCTGTTATTCCGACATCAACAGCGGCGGATGAATTGAACACATGTCTCAAGTCATCGTATTTGTGGCGGTACGTGAAAACCATACGATTGACTATGAATATGCGAGTGTTCCTGGCACAGGATAGCACCGCAGAAGTTTTCTCTAAACAACTGCTAAGAATTGGGAATGGGCAAATTCCGGTTGATACTTCCAGTGGTTTTATATCAATTCCACCTGCCATTTGTCAATTCACTTCAACGGAAGCTGAACTCATCACGAATGTTTATCCGAACATTGGCCAAAATTATCGTAACTACGATTGGTTGAGTGCACGCGCAATTTTAGCTGCCAAAAATACCGATGTTAATGACTTAAACTGGACGATTCAAAGTCAAATTCCGGGAGATTTGCGCTCATACAAATCGATCGATCGTGTTGAAAATGAAGACGAAGCCGTGAATTATCCAGTGGAATTTCTAAATTCTTTGGATTTGCCTGGCATGCCGCCGCATCATTTGCGTCTCAAAGTTGGATCTGTCATTATTATGCTTCGCAATCTTCATGTGCCGAAACAGTGTAATGGAACCCGACTGATTGTGGCGCAGCTATCAAATAATGTGATAGTTGCAAGAATTTTGAAAGGGACTTACAAGGGGGCAGAATGCTTGATTCCACGAATTCCTTTGAGTTCCAACGATTTGCCATTTCAGTTCAAACGTATTCAGTTTCCAGTGAAAATTGCATTTGCGATGACAATCAACAGGTCACAAGGACAGTCGTTGGAAGTGTGTGGCATAACTCTGGAAATGCCATGTTTTTCACACGGCCAGCTATACGTGGCGTGTTCACGAGTTGGAAAACCATCTTCTCTGTACATTTACACACCGGAACAGAAAACAAAAAATGTTGTTTATCAAGCTGGGTTACATTGAAAAAAATGTAGAAAAATCGCAAATAAATCATTTTCAACACAATATAAATTCAACCTTCTCTTCTTTTCAAAACACATAATTTCACGCAGGGCAGCGCCCTATATATATATATATATATATATATATATATATATATATATATATATATATATATATATATATATATATATATAAATCGATGAAATCACCAAGTCCTGGAGGAAATTTTCGACGCAAATATTTGTTGCCTGAAGGTAATCCTCACGAGTGTCTCCCAGAGAACAGTGTTTGAGTCGCGACTTTATAAGTATTGCCGAGCCAACACAAGCTCTTCCTCGGGGGTCCTTGGTGTCGTATAAAGTGTATCCATTTATTTTAAAAAAGCTTCTAGACGTCAAATGTGTCTCAGAGATCAGCATTACGTCAATTTGTTTATTCAATAGGAAATATTCCAGTTCGTTTTTATGTTGGCGGATGCCGTTTGCGTGCCAGAAACCGATTTTTAGGTTCATGGTTTGTTTAATACCGCCTGCAGCAGTGTAGATTGCATTTTCAACATTTCCTGCATCATGCAGGTCATGTTTGTTGTAAAATGTAGGTCCCTGTAAGTCCCCACACACTACGCAAACGGAGGGTAAATTGCAGTAAGTCTTAGTATGGCCAAATTCTTGGCAGTTCAGGCATTGCACGGGTCCTGCACGTTTATGCGGGTCTTCTACAGTAACTCTACGGTGCAACAAATATTTTAGGTAATAAATGGGGTGAGGTTCGTTCTTCTTCAGTTTCATATCCCCTGGTTCTAGTTGCACCCGAAATAGTGGTTGTGGGACTCTGTCTCTGTTTCTGATGTTGGTAACATTTTTAACTTTGAAGCCATTGATTTGCAAGCCCCCCTTCACCTCCTCTGGAGCCACGCAGGAGTCAATGCCTTTTACAACAATCTATAGACCCTTCACGCTTTTTAGCTGGTAAGTGAAGAAATTTTTGTTTTGTTCTTCAAAATCTGACACAATTTTACGGTAATCATTTTCCTGGTTTACCTGGATTTTCGTTTCTAAAATATTTCCACGTTTTATTTGAGTTACGTAGAACACCTTTTCACCAATTAATGATATTAAGCTCTTTATTAGCTCGTTAAAGTTACGCTCCCTCAAATAAATCGGGGGGTGGTTTACTCGACCTTTTCAGAGTGTTAGAATCATTCGTATCATCTTCTAGAATTCCGAAACGAGTTTGGGAACTTGGGATGGCTGCATTTCCATCTTTTGGTACTTTTGCCATTGAAGCGATCTTCGAAGATTTTGGGCTTCGTCCCCATTTTAGCACGGTTATATATCTGTCCAATCCTACTTGAATTTTTGATTTTTCCGTATAATTCACTGGGGGTGTAATTTTAAGCGATCCTCCAGTTATGGAGTTAATTAGATTAATTTTTGTTGTTTGCTTGTGGAGCTGGCATGACTAACTTACTTGCTGGCGCAATTGTAGGTGTAGATTCTCTGTTTAACATTAACAAAAACAAAAATAGTCCTGAATCATGTAGGTCATGTTGGTTGTAAGACTATTTACTGACTGAATTAAAGTCTCTATAGTCCGTGTTGGATTTGCCTGCCATCCCATCGGACGCGTCCCCAGGTGGCGGATAAGGGGACCCTTGGCAGGCAAATGACAATATTTCTGAACCTCTTCACTGAGGGGCGGGAGTTATGGCTGGCTGTCTATCATAATGATGGTATAGAGAATGGGTACCATCCGACCAAACTGGCTAGGGAGGGGTCCCGAACAAAAACCACTGTCTGGCCATGGACAACAATAGGTTTAATACTCCAGGTGGAACCCACGCATGTGGAAATCCACCCGCTTCGACGGCACGGGCACGGATTCTGGAGGCCCCAAACATCGCTAAAGTCTCTCGCCTTTATCAGCGAGAGCGCATCCTGGAGGAGAAGGGGGTTGTTACCGCAATCTCTTCTTCTTCAGAGACGGAGGAACGTACCCTGGATCCAGAGGGCCTGCGTCGGGTAGTCACCACAGTGGCGGAACGACCGACCAATGGTTCTAGGGCAACGCGAACTCAAGCGAGGAGACAGAGAAAGAAGCGGCTTGATAGGCTCGTGCAGGAGAAATCCTCACGTGGCTCTGCCGGCCCTTCTGTGTCGACTCCCTCCAAAAGGCCCAGGTCGGCGGAAGTGACACCCACGGAAGCCACCGAGCCTGCGGAGGGATTGACCTCTCCGAAATCTCGCTCGCAAGGTAAGCGGCGGAAGATTGTTGCTGAAAACAGCATACCCACCTGCCCTGCAGCTGTTACTGCTGGTGGCGCCACGACCCCAAAGGGTACGAGCGAAACATCGGTGGCGGCTAATGTGGCGGGGAAGAATGTTGCCAATAAGCTGCAGTTTGCACAGCCCCTCGTATCCAGCAAAACCATCTGCCCGGCACGAATCTTTGCCAGTGGAGGGTGGTGAGCCCAAGCTCTTCCAAAGGTGCAGCCAAGCCATCGTACTGCGAGAAGTCTACCGGCCCGCAACCAATGGCTGTGATTGGGAAGCTGGGGCCTGACCATCGGCTGACTCATGCAGAGATAAAATACTGCAACGGTCATCTGATGCGTCGCGTCATTGCCTCCGGTCCTGAAACTAATGCGAAGGGCTATGAGACAAAGAACGGCACTCTACAGGTGTCGTGCGCGTCTCAGACCAACTTTGATTGGCTAAGGGGTGTAGTCAATGACGTGCCCCCCATGGGGACCACTCGCTTCGCGGTCTATAGCGAAGCAGGCGTGTCCCTCTGGAAGCCATCTGCTGGATTCCGGATCCCGATCTGACGACCACAGATGTCCTTTCTTGTCTGCGTGCTCAGAACCCTGGCATCAACACGAGGCTTTTCGAGTTCTTTCACACACCACAGGTAGTAACCGGGATGGTAAAGAAGGTGCTAGTCTTGTGGTGCGAGTGGATGAGGCCTCTGTTGATGTCATGTTCTCTCGGTACCGGAGCTGTCTGAGTCTCTTCTTTGAGATTGTAACTTTTCATGTCTTCCCAGATGAGTGGCTCGGACGATACTCGTAGCTATCGTCCTTTGACGGTAACGCAGATAAACTTACAGCATTTTACAGCCGCTACTGTACTCCTAAGTAGACGACTCACCCAGCTGCACACATCAACCCACATAACAACAGTACAAGAGCCCTGGGTCCTTAGGGGTCGCCTCTGTGGCCTTGGCTTGTTGAAAGGGGCCACGATATTATATGACAGAAACTCGATTAGACCTAGAGCTGGTCTTATAATATCATCCCATCTCGCAGCGACCTGCCTTGACCTATTTTGTTGTCAGGATCTGGTTGCGACAGAGATTAGTTTTAAGAGTATGCACGGATGGTCGAGGTTCGTGATTGCATCTGCTTACTTTCCTTACGATGCTTTGTAGGCGCCACCACCTGGCAAGGTCGCTACTCTCGTAGGGTTCTGTGAGCGGCGCAATCTTGGTCTCGTTCTCTGTTGCGATGCTAATGCCCAGCATACGATCTGGGGCAGCAGCAAGTGCAATGAGCGGGGCTCTCGACTTTTCGAGTATATTGCCTCCTCCAGCCTAAACATCCACAATGTAGGCAGGCAGCCTACTTTTGTGACTACGAGAAGGCAGGAGGTAATTGACGTCACCCTGTCAAATCCAAGACTAGGATGGTCGATCAACAACTGGAGGGTCCTCGCCGAAGACACGTGCTCGGACCACAGATACATTGAGTTTCAGTGTGGCGAGCGGGCGCAGATGCCATTGCCCACCAGAAACCCAAGAAAAACAGACTGGCCAAAGTTCAGGGAGGCACTGCGAAGCAATTACGTAACGCCACTGAAACTTCGCAAGGAGCAGAACATTGAGGCGGCTGTTGAACATCTCAACACCGCTCTAACAAACAGCTTCGAGCTAGCCTGTCCAACTAGACCTCCTCTTAACCGGACTCCTGTTCCATGGTGTAATCGAGAGCTTCAGGTGCTGAGGCGTGAGTCTAGAAAACTCCTTAACCGGGCCCTCAAGACAAATCTTGATGAGGACTGGGAACGATATCGACGTGTTCAGAGGGACTACAAGAAGCTAATTCGGGACTCGAAAAGGGCGTCTTTTAGAGATTTCAAAGTGATATCGAATCCCTAAGTGACACGGCAAAACTGGAGAAAGTCCTGAAAAAAGACCAAACCGCTAAGCTGGGGTCGCTCAGGAAACCTGATGGCTCCTATACGGAGAGGCAAAGTGAGACACTCAGCTTGCTGTTGGAGTCACACTTTCCAGGAAATCAGATAAGCATAGCCCGTCAACAACCACCTTTGGTCGGAACTGTTGTCAGGGCAGCTACACCCTCTCGACATGATTGATATGTCGCCAGAACTGTGGCGAATGAGGCTATCAAATCCTTTGATAGCTTCAAGTCGCCCGAACTGGATGGCATATATCCGATTGTGTTGAAGGAAGGCATTGAGTTTGTGTTGGCAGCACTGAAGAAGATCTTCACTGCATGTCTCGCGCTAGCCTATGTACCACGCTCTTGGAGGATGGTGAGGGTTGCTTTCATTCCTAAGGTTGGAAGAGACGACTACACCAATCCCAAGAGCTTCAGACCTATTAGTATGACATCGTTCATGCTAAAGATTTTAGAACGGCTGGTGCTTCGCATGCGTAGGGAGTCTCTGAAGACGAATCCACTCTCTCCATTTCAGCATGCCTATCAAAGCGGAAAATCCTGCGAGACGGCTCTGCAAACCCTTGTTGGAAGGATAGAACGAGCCATCGACAGGAAAGAATACGCAATAGGCATCTTTGTGGACATAGAGGGTGCGTTTGACAATGCTACTTTCGATAGTATGTGCGGCTCTGCTAGGCGGCATGGCGTAGACCGGGCTCTAGTAAATTGGATACGTTCAATGCTGGCCCAGAGAATCATAACGGTGCGGGCGGAGGAAGATTTGCTGGTGTCGTATGGGGTTAGTAGAGGCTGTCCCCAAGGTGGCGTACTGTCTCCATTGCTCTTTTGCATGGTAATCGATCCCCTGCTTAACGCCATTAATGACTCGCGTGTCTACGCTCAGGCATATGCGGATGATGTTGGCTGTCTTGTGACAGGTCCATCCCTTATGATTGTCTGCAGAAGGGTGCAGAGAACTCTGGATATGATTGACACTTGGTGCAGTGCGAATGGGCTATCGGCTAATCCTGTCAAGACTGGTATTGTCCTCTTTACCAGAAGGAGAAAGCTTGATGGACTTATTCTGCCTACACTAAAAGGAGTCACTATCCAAGGAAATCAAATATCTTGGAGTCATCCTTGATAACAAACTTCTTTGGAAATCACATGTCGAACTGAATACATCCAAAGCACTATCAGTTTTCTGGCAGTGTAAGGGTATTTTTGGAAAGACATGGGGTCTATCCCAGCTATGGTAAGATCTATTATCACCTATGCATCGATGGTTTGGATGAGCAGACTCTCTCTTGTAGGGGTCAAAAAAGCTCTATCAAAACTACAACGTGCTGTGGCCATATGTTGTACCGGAGCATTTCCGACTACTCCAGGCCCGGCATATGATGCTTTGGTGAATCTCCCGCCACTAGATGTTTTCATCCGCGGAGAGGCCGTTAAGGCAATCTGCAGAGTGAAACATAGTGGCCACTGGTATGGGGTGTACTCGATATTGGACGTCGGCGCAGGCACTGACATCGATTCTGCAATCCTGTCTATGCCCCGGACTCCATGTCGTCAACCGTCATACTAGAAAAGCGGTACAATGTGTTGCTGCCAGAGGCTCGTTCATGGTTAGATTCCGAGAACGAGCCCAGCAAACACTGCTGCCGTATTTTCACTGATGGCTCTAGGACTGAAGAAGGTTCAGGTTCTGGTGTCTTCGTGGAATCTTGTCGGACCGTCGGTTCTTTGCCCTTCGTCTGCATGCGTCTGTGTTTCCAGCGGAGGTGTATGCGATACTTGAGGCGATGGACTTTGTTGTGGAAAACAGGTGGAAAGGCAAATCTATTTGTGTCTGCAGTGACAGCCAAGCTGCGCTCATGGCCTTGGATAGTCCGACCACCACTTCCACGATAGTCAGGTCCTGCAAATCCAGGCTAAATTGTGTTGGAAAACATAATAGTCGACGCTGACTTGGGTACCGGGACACGCTGGTATTGCGGGTAACGAGACCTCTGACTCTTTGGCCAGGATGGGCTCCGAGGCTGTTTTTATTGCCCCTGAGCCTGTTCTGCCACTCCCTTCTGCTGCCATCAAAGCCACTGCAAACAAGTGGGTTGCTTCGAACCACAAGCGAGCATGGCGGGCTGAAAGAGGCTGCGGATGGACGAAAATTATGCTACCTGCTATCTCTGACCGATGGTCACGGTGCCTTCTATCTTTAGGTAGGAGGGACTGCAGGCTGTTGGTTGTCGTGATGACAGGGCAATTTCTATGGGCTAGGAACATGGAAAGGATTGGCATATCAGACAGTGCGCTGTGCCCAGCCTGTGGAGAAGAAGACGAGACGGCGGACCATTTTCTTTGCGTCTGTCCTGCCTTTGCTCGAATCAGGTTTGGGATTTTTGGCACTGATGTGCTGAGGAGTAACCAACTTGGCTCCTTGGTACCACAGGATCTACTTCTATTTCTTCGGAGGTCGGGTAGATTTAAAGCCGAGTAAAAGGGAACCTTAAGTGCAGTAAAATGGATATATACTCTGTCTGAGTGCTGCGCTTACTAGATTGTTCCGACAAAAAAAAAAAAAAAAAAAGTCTATTAAAGCTTGAAGACTACTCAAATTAAAGCTGTAGATATCGTTTGCTGGTAGCTCTTTTTGCGCTATAGTCTGGCTAGACTTTAAAATATTTGCGTAAGAAAATTGACTAGTAGATGGTTGGGCTAACTCTGGGAAATTTGAGTTCAGCAGATTCCATAGGCTGAGTGGATGTAGGAATAGGTTTTTTGGACAAAGATCGATTTGCGTGCGCTTAGTTGGCAGTGTGGTTTTCACCGCAATTGCTACATTTTTTATTTTTGGGTCATCTTTTGGTTTGACACATTTGGCGGTACCATGTACACACGGTACCACACACTACGCAAATGGAGGGTAACTTGCAGTAAGTCTTAGTATGGCCAAATTCTTGGCAGTTCAGGCATGGAACGGGTCCTGCACGTTTATGCGGTTCTTCTACAGTAACTCTTCGGTGCAACAAATATTTTAGGTTATAAATGGGGCGAGGTTCGTTCTTCTTCAGTTTCATATCCCCTGGTTCTAGTTCCACACAAAATAGTAGTTGTGGGACTCTGTCTCTGTTTCTGATGTTGGTAACATTTTTAACTTTGAAGCCATTGATTTGCAAGCCCCCCTTCACCTCCTCTGGAGCCACGCAGGAGTCAATGCCTTTTACAACAATCTGTAGACCCTTAGCGCTTTTTAGCTGGTAAGTGAAGAAATTTTTGTTTTCTTCTTCAATATCTGACACAATTTTACGGTAATCATTTTCCTGGTTTACCTGGATTATATATATATATATATGTATATATATATATATATATATATATATATATATATATACATATATATATATATATATATATATATATATATATTTATATATATATATATATATATATATATATATATATATATATATATATATATATATATTATATATATAATTCTACCTTTAGTTTATAAGTTCCTGAATATTGTTCTGCTGTGTTGTGTGTAGCATACAGGAACTTATAAACTAAAGGTAGAATTATATATATAATATATATATATATATATATATATATATATATATATATATATATATATATATATATATATATATATATATTATATATATAATTCTACCTTTAGTTTATAAGTTCCTGTATGCTACACACAACACAGCAGAACAATATTCTTTACGTTCGTAAGTTTTTTGGATGGTGCTTACAATACGGTGAACTTGTTCAACCGTGCCGTTATTTTCAAGGAAGCTAAACTGGTGATCTGGTACTACATTTTTTACATCTATGACAGTTTTAATCTTCTTTGTTATCAACTTTTCAAAAAGCTGTGAAAAAATTGATAAGCTTATAGGTCTATAAGATTCCACATTTGTCGGACCTTTGCCAGGCTTGGGAATCACCGTTATTTGAGAATTTTCCATATTTGGGAGAATGAGCCAGGATATGTTCTATGGTTACTATTGGAGATTCCTTTACATAGGTCTCGTTATTAAGTCACACCCAGGAGCTTTGTTCAGATCAAATTCGTTAATAGCGTCTACCAAATATTTTCTTTTGATTTCTATACCTGGCATATTTAGGTTATCGCTGGCTTGAGGCAATTTGGAATAACGAATAGCTAAGTTTGGAGTAAACACTTGCTTAAATGAGTGGCAAAAACGTCTCCTTTTTCGGCATTGCTTTCGCCCAGTCGCCATTTGGGAGACAGATTGGCGACTCAGCTTTTACTGGTGCTTTCTCCCCAATTGCTGCATTTCTTAACATTTGTGTCTTTTTTTACTTCGGCCAGATTTCAGATGAGTGCAGTTCACCACAAATAACACACACAGTGGGAAGTCTGCAGTATGTTTTGGTGTGACCAAATTCTGGCATTGAACTGGAGCAAAACGTATTCGGCGTTCTTCAACTGTTATCTTTCTATGCAGAAGATAGCGAAGGTTATAAATAGAATGTGTTTCACCTTTCTTGAGCTACATGTTGTCTGGCTGTAGTTCAATCCAGAAGAGTGATTGTGGTATCTTATTTTTGGTGTGTATATTGTACACGGTTCTTATTTGAAATCCTTCTTGGTTTGGTAAGGGGATGCCGAGAAATCGAGGAAGTGTGGAGCAGGTATTACTACAGCCATAAATTGCTGTGATAAAGCTCATGATCCAATTTGTATGTAGTATGTCAATGATTGTTTAAACGAATTTTATCCAATGCTGAAATAGAAATCAAGTTATCTAACACTCAAATACTTATTATTTTCATCTACTTTGAGATAGCACCTAGGAATTTTAACTTCATTTATTGTTTTTAAATGTTTTACCCAGAGACCCCATTTTTTATATTGAATGTCCTTAATTGGCTCGTCCCACTCTAGAGAAGCTCTCCAGATAGCCCGAGTGGGTCAAAAATGGTCATCATCACGCGAAGAACTTGCCTCTTTGTTGGACGAATGTTTTCATTCAGAAGCTGAAGAAGTGATGCCTTTGTAGACAGATTGAAGGTAAAATTGTCAGTTGACGTACACCACCACATATCCAGAACACGTTCAGGTATTAATTTTTCAGATCCGATGTTTAAGTCTTGCGTTTGCTTACCACCGAGCGCCCCTAGTACCTTAGATGCGTTAGATATCCAGTTGTGGATTTCGAAGCCGCCTTTTGAATGAATGTATTCGACCTCGCTCGCTAGTTTAATCGCCTCGTCGACGGTGTCTCCGCTGATTAAGATATCGTCCACATAATGATTCTGGATAATTGACTCAGCTGCTCTCGGAAACCTTTGTTTATATTCTTGTGCGTTTTTATTCTTAACGAATTCGGCGCAGCTGGGTGAGCAGGTTGCTCCAAATGTTAAAACCTGCATAACATAAACGTATGGCTTGCAGCTGCCAATACCATGATTCCATAAGAAACGCTGCACTTGTTGATCTGCTTCACGCACCCTAATTTGATTAAACATTTCGCGAAAGTCTGCGCAAACTGGAACCCGGTTCTCTCTAAAATGATATAAAATAGATGTAAGTGCAATCAGCTGATCCGGTCCCTTCGAGAGCATGGAGTTTATTGAGAGACTATCGACTTGTGCAGCTGCATCCCAAACAATACGAAAATTTCCAGGTTTTTCATATTAGAAACAGTAAAAATTAGCAAATGCCATACCCTCTCGTATGTACTATTCAGCTCATAATCTGATAACTTTCGGATATAGCCTTTCGCCAAGTAACAATCCATTTGCATTTTAATATTATTCGCTAATGCAGGGTTTCTTAACAATTTTCTTCTAAAACATACGTAGTTTGCATTGCCATTAGTAAACTGTTTGGCAACTTAACTTCATCATATTTCCATAGTAATGATGTTTCGAATCGATCATTAATTCGAATTGTAGTAATTTCCAGACTAGCGGTAGCACGCACTTCATCTGCTGATTTAACGATATGAGAAGATGTAGTTACACCTAAACTATCGAGCGAGAAGTACTCCTTCATCATTTCGTGAAGCTCTTCATAATTTTCTTTGTTTCTTGTTTGAAGTCTTTATGTTCGCATCTTCGGTATGGTACCCAGCCCAAGCGTGTCTTCATAGCAGCTGGTGCACCTTCGTTTCCTTCTCTTGCTTTGAGTGGAAACCCGAGCTTCCAGTTGTCCAAGCCTATCAAAATTCTGGGAACAGCATGCTTATATGAATGCAAGGGAATACCTCGCAAGTGTTTATATTTGGAAGCTAAAGCGCTTACTTGAAGAGTTTGCAGCGGTAGATTAAGAGAATTAATAGTTCTCATATTGTGGAGTACATACTTTTTACTGTTGCTTGTACTTGAAATATCAATGGACAGAACCTGTGAGTCTCCTTATACGCGCTGTGTTTGTCCTTTCCACTTTAAGCAGAGTGGTTGTGTTGGTCCAGCGATGTTCAATTAATTTGCCAGTGAAGCATCCATTAGTATCAATGATGACCCTTCATCCAAGAAGGCGAAGGTGTGCACCTCTGCGCTTGTGCTATGCGTAACAACTGGAATGATTCGAAAATATATGCAATGCTGTGCTGACCTGTGAGCATTGCAGTTATACTGGACAATCGAAGACGCTCCTGTCGCTGCTGGTGATGAAATTGTATTGCTGTCCATATTTTTGTGCAAAAGTGCGTGGTGTCTGTATGTGCATCCGTTTACACCACATAATTTGTTCGATCGACATGGTGCATTAAAATTATGTTTTTTTGCAACTACTGTTGTAACTTGTCTTGTCAATAAATTCGTTACAAAAATAATCTTCATATACACACAATTGACGACTATCGACTTACTCACATTTACAGAATGAATACGGTAAAAAGGTGACAACTATGTCTACTGACGAATCTTCACAAGAAATTGTAAACTTTATAGAATGTATCCTTAGAAGGTTAGTGTGATCAGGATTAATTAGCCTGCCACTAACAAAAGCAATGTACTATGACATCACTGAAATGTAATTAAAAACAGAGAGAGAGACCTAACGGAACAAAAGAGGGGTAATAATGAGACAGAGTTGATTAGAGTGTGTGGTGGAATGAGACAGTACATGAACAGAATTTGATCAGTGAGTTCACCACCTGCAGTTAGCGTAGTTGTCTGGATGGACAGATGACAACAGCTGTAGACCCAGGTTCGATTCATAATTGGTGTGCTGTTGATTTCTGGGACATAATAAAAATGCTTGGGGAAAAATGGCCATTCATTGAAAGATCTCTGATGAGGACAAGTGGCGTGTCCGAAATAGCTATAAGATCTGCCAAAAAAAATGCTTCAATAATTCTTCTTCTTCTTCTGAAAAATTATTACGGTGGCATAACCACATACGCAATTGAAACTACTGTTGTCAATAGATTCGTTACAAAAAATAATCTTCATATATATTTTTCTTTATTACACAAAAATTTCTTGTTTTTCTTTCCATCTTAAATGTGAAACTTTTGTAATTCACTTTTTTCCCCATCGCGGTTAGAAAACGATTTTATGTTAAATGTGGAATTTTATAATTCACTTTTTTATTTTATTGTGGCTTAAAACGATATTTTCCAGACTGCGCCAATCAAAGTTTTATTTGCGATTCTAAATAAAAGGTTTTTATTTATTTAAGGTTTTTATTTTATTTACTTTTCTATTTTTTACAAGCTTTTCATTTTTTCTGAAAATCAAAATATCTACTGCTATTATACTATAGCATGATGCATTTAGATTGGCTTTTTAAAGATGATTTCCAAAAGCTTGTGGTGATATACTCACGAACTTTCTCATAACCAAATATTATTACGAAGGCCTCTTTCTGAATATTTGGATATAGTTAATGTGATTATCAGTGCATTTGATGTGTAAGGAACCGGCTGATCAGCTTCATCTACACTACGCCAATACTCATATTACGAGCGTCAATATTTGGATCGCAATGCGTGCAAATGAGAACAATGTTCACAAGTTTACTCTAATAAATCGCCATGTACTACTTTATTTTAAAGTTTATTTTCAGACCGAATAAATGTAACTTTTTTTATTTTGGCACATAAACCGAGAAACTTTATTCGATTAGCAAAAAATGCTCTCTTTATATAGTTTAAGACCTCAATTTTTCAGCTCCAGAACCGTTTTCATAACTTCATTTCGTTCTTTAGTTTTTACGACAACATATTAAACTCCTTCAAATAAATGCGATCTAATTTTGTAATACACCTCTGGTGACGACGTCAGTGGGAGTGCTATCCTTTGATACATAGATATATCCTACAGGACATTGCCATTATTAAAATTTTAGCTACTGGACTTCTGTTTTAAAATATTTATACTTATTACTTCGTCAATTTCTTTCTTTATTTGATCGCGTACACTATCAGGCAACGAAGGTTCCTCAAAGTATTCGAACTTCGTAAATATGGATATTTTACTCCTTCCTATATCATAAACCAGGGGTGTCCAAACCACTGCCCGGGGGCCAGAGCCCGCCAAGTCATTTTATCCGGCCCGCGGATGTTTTTGGAAAATAATGAATTAGATTTTCAAAAATGTATATTGAATATTGAAAAAAATAAGGTTGAAAACATTAATTTATAATGACAGCTTCAACTTAGTTTGATTCATCTTAAGTTGCTGAGCTTTAAAATTCTATTATTTTTTGATGTGTTCAAAGGCTACAAAGTCATGCCTCATCGTTAGACGATTGACATTTTTAGCGGTGCCATTTGGAAGCATTGAGTCAGATAAGCGGGTAATATAATTGAAAAAGAGGCACGAGTTTAGCGAGCAATCTCACTATGCATATACAGTGAGATTTTTTCCATCTTTAAAGTAGGATATCTACGTAGACATTTAAGCTTTTAAGTTAAAACAAAAGAAGTCAAATACATATACTTTCTATCAACAATTAAGATTTATTTCAATTAATTCAGTTGAGCACTGTTTCTGCCGACTTAAAATTAGTCGAATTTTCATACCAAAAAAAAACTTGCACACAAACTTTAGTTATAGAAATTTGTTTAAAAATCAATAATTTGATGCAAACTAGTACTTAGTGTGGCCACTTTTGGCATCTAGCACGGAATTAAATCTTCTCTTCATAAAATGGGCTAAGTTCTTGGTAACCTCCTAAGGTATATTCGTCCATCTATCCTGGAGGACTCGTGTAATTTTTTTCCACATGTATACCCACAGCCGCTCTATTGGTTTAAAGACAGGGCTCTGTACTTTGAAGAAGGAAGCATTAACGGTACAACTTTTTCTCGTTTCCTTTGCTGAGTGGTTGCTTTTTGTCTCATTTGTTTAAAACAGCGGCAATGCCTCATAGCGGAACCTAGTAAAACATATGAGACAAAAAACTTCATTCACTTTATGAGTAGAATCAAAGAATATGGCGAAAAACTAACGATAAATGGAAGCTACTAAAATTACTTTGTTATTGCAACCCATATCTCTCATTAATTTTGTGGAAAGAACTTAAATAAAGATGCTCCGCATTCTAAAGTGTGATTCGGAAATAAAAAAACACGTGTTGCTGCTCATTAATTACTATAAATATTATTTTTTATGGTTTAAACATGGACACAAAAAAACGAAAAGAATGGGAAGTAAAATACTTCATTGTCCAATCACAGTCAAAAGATGGCATAGCTATATATGTTATTTGAAATAACAAAACATGCTTCACCCTACTTACAATTTAAAAACAAGCAGCGTACTGCAAAATTTGAAACAATGAGTCGTAGTTTGTATTTCCCGCAGAATTTATATTGGAAGGCAAACTAGGAAAATGAAGCGTTGATCTTAGTTTGCATGAAAATTGCTTATTTGTTGGCGAAAGAAAGAAAACCGTTTATGCATTGAAACAACATCGTGTGGTTGGGAAAATTAGAAAACCTTGTGAAGGTGAAGGAGCATTAAAAGCTGCAACTGATGAGCAATTTCCGACCAGATTTGCAGTAAGAGTCATCGCGGATTAAAACAAGAATTTCAAAAGCGATTTTCTGATCTTGACATGCACTTCAAGGAAATTCGGTTGCTTCAAAATACATTTTATTTCAACTTTCCCGGTGTTTCAAGTGAGTTTCAAATCCAAATTATTGATCTTCAAGCCAACGATCAAGTCAAGAATAAATATAAAGAACGAAACTTGGTCGATTTTTATAAATTTTTGGTTGCAAGAGTTTCCAAATTTAAACCAATTTGTTTGTAAATTTATTTCTATGTTTGGGACTACTTATATGTGCGAACAAACTTTTTTTAGGATGAAGTATCTGAAATCTAAGTACAGGGCAAATTTATTGGATGATCATTTGCAATCATTCCTTATAATTGGTGTTTATGATTTATATCCCAACTTTAAAGAATTTCTTCAGCACAAAACGGAGTTTCATCATTCCCATTAAAAGTTGCATGCAATAATTTTTTGATTATGTATAACTGAAATTAACTATACAAAATAAAATTTAATGCTGCCTTAGTCATAAGATTTTTTCATTCACATATTCAAGCGGAATAAATCCCAATCCCCACAAGTTTGGACACCCCTGTCCTACTCCTCTGAAGATTCCTTCATCAAAGTTTAACTCGTTTACTTAACTCTTGAGTTGCTGTTTGCTAGCCCTGCAAACTTTAGCGACTCTCTTCAAAGAGATCTTCTTATCTACGCAAAGAATATTTTCTGGTATGAGAATACTTTCAAAACCGCAAATAATTATGTCACGCAATAGAGAGACCAATAGATCACCAAAATCACATTTTAAGATTTTGTATTCTTTTAAGGAACTAATCGAACGGTTCTCCAACTTTTTGCATCATCATATGAAAGGAGTATGGTACAATTGTTTTTTTTCCTTTTTTATTGCAATCTGTATTGTAAACAATAAACAATATTTTTAGCTTAAACATAAATAACAATAACTTAATACCAATAACATATAGCAGTGCATCCATTTCTTATATAAAATATCTGCGGTTGATTTCCGTTTTAAATGGTTGAATGTAGTCGTGTGAGATGTAAGTTCTGATATGAGTGGATTTGAATTATACGTTTCTACACCATTGCATATTTTTTGATTTCTTGAACAATCATCGGAACTTTCAGGTCAGGGTCTATTATTGGCATTAATCTTTTGAGGAAGAGAGCTTCCATAATTTTAGATGCGACGGCAGCAAGCCGATTCTCCAGTAATGAGATCGATTCCGGGTGCTTTCTTAGATTTAAGTTTTTGGAACGCTTCCTTGACTCTCCCATTTTGAACATTTTTTTATTGGTAGATCCATCTGGTAGATGTTTCCGAAGGTTTCTATAAGACTTTCTGCGGTGCTGGGAGATGCTTCAATTTCGTGTGGGATAAACATTCTTTTTAAATATGGTGCAAAGTGCATAATTTTTCGAAACCAATTTTAGCCCATTCTTTGTTCTGAGGAAGCTGTGAAAAATATTTAGTTTTGTTATAGTCGCCGGGCGGAAAGTACTCGCCGAAATAACTTTTCATTATTTGTAATACATTCTTTTCTGCGTCAGGAAGGCATTAAAAATATTAAACACTTTTGGTTCTCATAATTTATAGACAGTGTTGGCAACGCTCATCGCAACTAATTTGACAGTTGCAATTCAGCCAGCTGAATTAATAATAATCTTTTTACCGCTCTTTTTCGTTTCCGCTTGAAGCTCAGGGCAACATACACGCATTAGAAATAAATAACTCTAGGACTGAAAAAGTAAGACTTTATAAATAAAGCTTGTTATATTTCTGTTAACTAACTATTCATTTACAGGAATTTTAAAGTACTATCACTAATCAAATACTTTAAAATTTGAACTCGTTTAATAAAAGCGTTGATCGCAACAATTCTTTAAAATTCTTTTTTAAAGTTAACCACAACTTCGACGGCAGCTATGATGTCAGAAGAAGGACAAGTGGGTGCAAAGGCGTTTCAGCCACGAAATCGGCGTACAAAAGGAGAAAAGTCAAGCTGCCAACTATGCATGGAGCCAGACAATGATGATATGGTGCAATGCGATAAATGTTTCATTTTGTATGCACCGGGACTTCATCTGATGTCGAGTTCCGAGACTGGTCTTGTACAAAATGCACGACACAAATAGTGAATGCCGGCAATAAATCGCCAACAAATTCCATTATGTCAGAGAAATCTACGACTTTATATAAACGCAAATCGATTAAGTTGCGCTTGTTCGAGGAAGAAAGGGTTATGCAGCAAAAGCGAGATGCTCAGTACTTACGAACAAAGTTTCAACTACTCATGGATGAAAGCGCTAGTGACGAAGAAGTCAGTGCCCTAACTAGGCATTCAACTACAGATGAACAGCTATTCTCTACAGAGGACAAAGTAAGGCCAGAGCAACTAAATGCAACTCATCAGAATGCTAGAGGCACACAGTTAAACATTCCAAATCTCATAGACAGGACTACAGGAACTACGTGCAAGGTCAACCTCCCGGCCATCCCTTTTTACACAGAAGCAGAAAATATGGTAATCCTCTCCTATCCCTCTCAACAAGCAGATAGTCTTTCGAAGATGCACACACCTGTACAAGAATATGTAGCACTAAGTAGCCAGCAAGTTACAGCACGTCATTCAATTTAGAAGCTTCAGCACATGGCTATTTAAGCTTGCAGAAACGGTCAGCGTCGTAACACTGACACCCTTTTATTTCATAGAAAACAAAATCGAGAAACGTCAGACGAAACAAAGAGTTTATCTTAACACACATGCTGAAAACAACAACAATGAAGAAAGTATCAAAGAGAATAAGGGAAAATGCAAGATATGTAGTAAACAATGTGCTCAAGTTGATAGTTGTGAAAGGTTCAAAAATATGTGTCTGTATGATAAATGGGACACTTTAAAGAAATTGCGTTTATGTCGTACTTGTTTAAAACAACATTTTAATGCACCATGTCGATCGAACAAATTATGTGGTGTAAACGGATGCACATACAGACACCACGCACTTTTGCACAAAAATATGGACAGCAATACAATTTCATCACCAGCAGCGACAGGAGCGTCTTCGATTGTCCAGTATAACTGCAATGCTCACAGGTCAGCACAGCATTGCACATATTTTCGAATCATTCCAGTTGTTACGCATAGCACAAGCGCAGAGGTGCACACCTTCGCCTTCTTGGATGAAGGGTCATCATTGATACTAATGGATGCTTCACTGGCAAATGAATTGAACATCGCTGGACCAACACAACCACTCTGCTTAAAGTGGAACGGACAAACACAGCGCGTAGAAGAAGACTCACAGGTTCTGTCCATTGATATTTCAAGTACAAGCAACAGTAAAAAGTATGTACTCCACAATATGAGAACTATTAATTCTCTTAATCTACCGCTGCAAACTCTTCAAGTAAGCGCTTTAGCTTCCAAATATAAACACTTGCGAGGTATTCCCTTGCATTCATATAAGCATGCTGTTCCCAGAATTTTGATAGGCTTGGACAACTGGAAGCTCGGGTTTCCACTCAAAGCAAGAGAAGGAAACGAAGGTGCACCAGCTGCTATGAAGACACGCTTGGGCTGGGTACCATACCGAAGATGCGAACATAAAGACTTCAAACAAGAAACAAAGAAAATTATGAAGAGCTTCACGAAATGATGAAGGAGTACTTCTCGCTCGATAGTTTAGGTGTAACTACATCTTCTCATATCGTTAAATCAGCAGATGAAGTGCGTGCTACCGCTAGTCTGGAAATTACTACAATTCGAATTAATGATCGATTCGAAACATCATTACTATGGAAATATGATGAAGTTAAGTTGCCAAACAGTTTACTAATGGCAATGCAAACTACGTATGTTTTAGAAGAAAATTGTTAAGAAACCCTGCATTAGCGAATAATATTAAAATGCAAATGGATTGTTACTTGGCGAAAGGCTATATCCGAAAGTTATCAGATTATGAGCTGAATAGTACATACGAGAGGGTATGGCATTTGCTAATTTTTACTGTTTCTAATATGAAAAACCTGGAAATTTTCGTATTGTTTGGGATGCAGCTGCACAAGTCGATGGTCTCTCAATAAACTCCATGCTCTCGAAGGGACCGGATCAGCTGATTGCACTTACATCTATTTTATATCATTTTAGAGAGAACCGGGTTCCAGTTTGCGCAGACTTTCGCGAAATGTTTAATCAAATTAGGGTGCGTGAAGCAGATCAACAAGTGCAGCGTTTCTTATGGAATCATGGTATTGGCAGCTGCAAGCCATACGTTTATGTTATGCAGGTTTTAACATTTGGAGCAACCTGCTCGACCAGCTGCGCCCAATTCGTTAAGAATAAAAACGCACAAGAATATAAACAAAGGTTTCCGAGAGCAGCTGAGTCAATTATCCAGAATCATTATGTGGACGATCTCTTAATCAGCGGAGACACCGTCGACGAGGCGATTAAACTAGCGATCGAGGTCGAATACATTCATTCAAAAGGCGGCTTCGAAATCCACAACTGGATATCTAACGCATCTAAAGTACTAGGGGCGCTCGGTGGTAAGCAAACGCAAGACTTAAACATCGGATCTGAAAAATTAATACCTGAACGTGTTCTGGATATGTGGTGGTGTACGTCAACTGACAATTTTACCTTCAATCTGTCTACAAAGGCATCACTTCTTCAGCTTCTCGGGCTATCTGGAGAGCTTCTCTAGAGTGGGACGAGCCAATTAAGGACATTCAATATAAAAAATGGGGTCTCTGGGTAAAACATTTAAAAACAATAAATGAATTTAAAATTCCTAGGTGCTATCTTAACGCCATAAAACTTGGAGAGCATGCTGGTCTGCAGCTTTACGTATTTTTTGACTCAAAGGAAAATGCCTTCGCAGCAGTCGCGTACCTCAGAGCTTCTAACGAAAGTTATGTAGAGTGCAGCCTTATATCAGCAAAGACACGGATGTCTATTCCGCGCCTGGAGCTTGAGGCAGCAAGGCTAGAAGCACGTTTAGCCAAAAATATTGTTAAAGAACACACAATAAAATTTGCGCAGCAGACGTTCTGGTCCGACTCAAAAACCGTCCTGAGCTGGATCCAGTCAGATCACCACAAGTACCGCCAGTTCATTGCCATAGAGTTAGTGAAATTCTAGAATTGATTGACATGCAGCAGTGGAGATATGTGCCAACAAAATTAAATGTCCCGGATGATGCAACCAAATGGTTTGTTCCATTTGAATTTCAAGCATCCGGTCGTTGGTTGAATGGTCCACCCTTTCTCAAACAACCGATAGAGATATGGCCACCAAATACTTTCCAAAAGGAGTACCTTCCCTCACTTACTCGGCTCACCAAGTGTTATCAACCAGTCAAAGGAATCGAGAAAAGTTATGTAGTGGTAATAGTAGATGAAAATAATCCTCGAAATACTTGGTCGAAAGGAAAGGTGCTCGACGTATCAGTTGCTAAATGTGGGCAAGTAAGAAGAGCTGTAGTACAAACTTCAACTGGGATTTATGAAAAACCAGCCGTTCAATTAGCAGTTTTAGATGTCTAAAGAGATGGTAGGCCAGACGAAGCGCCTGACATACCGAGGGCAACGCTAATCGCAACTAATTTGACAGTTGCAATTCAGCGAGCTGAATTAATAACACGATGCAATTATCTTTTTAACAAAGGTTTTTCTTTTCCGCTTGAAGCTCAGGGCAACATACACGCATTATAAATAGATAACTCTAAGACTAAAAAAGTAAGACTTCATAAATAAAGCTTGTTATATTTCTGTTAACTATTCATTTTACAGGAATTTTAAAGTACAATCACTAATCAAGTACTTTAAAATCTGAACTCGTTTAATAAAAGTGTTGATCGCAACAGACAGCATACAAGTTCTACGTGAATCTTTTCAAGTTTTGCGCCCAATGAAAAACAGGTGTACTGCTGATTTCAATGATTTCATATCAGTGCCATCGTAACCATAACCAATGATAAATATTTTGGCAATTTTACAAACGGCAAAATCTGCAATGGATATACGACAATTTCGTCGACTCAGTGGATATTTTTGCGTAAGATACTGTTTGAAAAACGGACATCCGAATAGACTGTAAGCAGGAAAGATCATTTTGTGAATCAAAGCCTGTGTTAACATGGAATCCTATTATAACAATATAGTAGAAGTCGGACATCAGTCAGAGATGACTAAACTTGTGCTTATTATAGTACATTGATCAACAAACAAAAGCGAAAAAAATTCCATAGATATGAATTTCGATATTACGTTCAGGGAATAGAGATTTTAACCGACTGCCATGCATTAACGACTGCCATGCACAAACAAGAGCAGATACTGAGATTTTCATGGCTGCTCATTCAGGACATTGATGTGAAACTGATAATTGTTAATTTAGTCAGCAGAATGCTGCATGAAGATAGCCGCGAATTGAACACGGTATCGTTAAAAATTGTTAAAGCTAATTTTGACACAGGTTATTGGTTGTACAGTATGCCTCTCCAAAACGAAAATAGTCGCGAAATTACGACGCAAATGATGCAAGGAGACACGATAACGTGTACCTAATACAAATATGAAATTCAATGACTAACAATTCTTGGATAGTGCTTAAATCGCTGAGGTGTAAAGTTTTACAAAGTGTGCGTGAAAGACTCAAACATTTAGCACCGAAAAAACCATCGTAGAACCCCAGAAACACCTTTGGTTCCCTCGCATGCGAAATTTTGTAAAATCGTTCATGAAGTCAAGTATCGAATGTGCCTACAACAAGCAACGAGGAGAGAAGAAAGAATGAGAGTATCGCCATAGCGATATGGAATCGGTTGCAATTCATCTAGTCCATTTGCGACCGATTCCGAGAAATAAAAAGCAAAATGAGCATATCTTAGTGATAGTAGATGCATTTACGAAATACACAATTGTGTGCACAGTTAGAAGCACAGCGGTGATTCATATTATTACCGCTATCAACGAAGTCAGCAGCTACTTCGAAAGTCCTACACGAATGGTTACAGACCGCTTTACAGCATTCACGTCCCACGATTTTAAACGGTTTTGTACTGTCAACCACATAACACATAAAAACATATTCTCAATGTAGTGTGTACCCCGTGTGCCAACGGGGATGCCAAACGAATAAATAGAACAATAATTGGAATAATTTTGCCATTCAAAAAGTCGGAATGAATAATTGCAAAGGATACAATGAACTCTCCACTCAACGAAACATAAATCTACCGGTACAAACAAACAAACAAGAACTATTGTTTAATTTTCAAACGCAAAAATAAAATAATTCTGTCACTATGTCAATATGAGCTAAAAAATGGTTAATACAAAACCAATCTGCGATTCGAATCAAGAATCAGCGATCAAACAAAGAAGGTTTTCGATGAGAAATTAATATGACATTGGAAATCTGCATCCAACAGAAAACGAGCCCTATAAGCACGGATAGTTCACGATAAATGGATCCACCGCACAAGGGTCCATTCATCGTGTCGAAGGTACTCGGGAACGGTCGATAAGTTATTGAAGACATTCCAGATTAATCGCAAGTAAAGATACTACAATTCGGTATATGTGTCTGATAAGCTGAAGCCTTTGTGTTTCCTACCAAATTTAGAAGGTTTCGACGACGCGTGCAGTAGTCAGCAACAGTTTTTTGAATATTCCTTAGAAAAATCTATTTGCAGGCAACCAGTCCAACCAATCTTACAATATCAGCTGTATAGTGCTCTCCCCGCTTCTTGAAGATTTTTCAACGCACCAGTGCATACTTTTATAGAATTGGGGGCTTTAATGCTAAACAGACATAATAGTCTCCCGCCTTACTTCCCTAAGAGCAGAAGGGCTATATGAACAAGCAACCAAATTGGTACTGGATGTTATCCAACCCAAACTGATTCTTTCAAAAGCCTTGATCTTATTGATTTTTGTGTCATCAAAGAGTACAAAAGAGAAATAATAACTACAGAATATTCCGCCGATCCTTCCACACACCAACTATTTTGCATACAAATTCGTTCACAGTTGTTAAGGACAACAAACAAGTTTATAGACTATCTGAACTACAAAAAATATATTAGTGCATATATCCTATTCAAGGTCCCACTAATAGAATATAAAAGTATTGACACATCTATTGAAAATTTGGGTGATATGCGCCTGATTTTCGAAACCTGAGAGTTCATACACGAAGTTTACTTAGAATTATTGTTGTCAGAGTGACATATAAACAATTTTGAGAGAGAGAATGGAATTAGATTATGTTTTACACGTACGATTTATTGCGAATAATACGAACGATCTTGCGAAAAATCTTCTCATATGATCCCAAAGACATTGTTTCTAATCTGAAGAGCCAAGGATTCAAATCGTTTAATGCCATCAATAAACTGATATTTAAAACGAAGAAACCTCTTAATTCGTTTCTATTAATCTTTGTACCAATTGGTGATATTCCAAATTAAAACTATACTGAAATGCATAGTTACGATCGAGCCATGATCACTCAAAACTCATACCGCAATGTAAAACAAAACCGCAATGAGTGCGTGAAAAACAATTGAGTGCATAAAAACTGAGCAACAACAATCAAAATGTTGTAGCTGTGACGAAGCCAACTATTGAAGTTGCGTCATTTCGAGAGAACTTCAAAAGATAAGGAAGGAACCTTTCAACATCGCACCATTGAAACAAAAATAAGTATACATATCAGTATACTTATTGTATTTTATTGTAAATTTCAAAAAACCAATAGCAAAAAAATCTAAAGAAGATTCAAATAGCACATTAACTTATGCTTAAACAGTAAAAAATAATAGAAAAAGTGAAAGCGACAGTGAAATATTTTCCCAAATACTGAATAAATTGAATAATCAGGAAAAGTTTTATTCACTAGATAAGCGAATTACTAAATTAGAATAATCAATAAATTCAGCAAGACATGCCTAAACATCTAAGGATTATGGTTTGGAACGCAAATGAACTAGAACTCAAATTTAGTCACTGAAATATTGATGTTTTTCTGTGATCCGAAACCCACTACACAAATCATTCATATTTAAAATTTAATAATTACCAACTCTACTGATAAACCATATTGCCCAACAGATCCTGAAAAAATTCTTGATTTACTCGAATTTTTCATAATAAAGAAAATTTCTCCTTACAACGTGTTAATTGAAAATGGATTAAAACTTAATTCTGATCATTCACACGTGTACCGTACCTAAGCGAGATAGAAAAACCACATTTTTTGTCAAACAAAACAGCGGATAGGGAATATTACAGAAAACTCGTGGAGATCAAGTCGGCACATCAGTTGAGTTGAATAGCGCCTTAACGCTTAAATACGAAGCTTTTAAATAAAATCATGCACCAGCCAACATGGAATAGCAAAAAAAAAGATATGTAATCCAAGAAAAACGGAAAATTTGTCGAAGGTGTCTCCAGACGAGTTCCCCTTCCCATAAAGCCACTTTAAATAAAAAAAGTAAAAAACTGAGTTTGACTATAAAACCAACAAACAATGATGAATTCGACAGATACACTAACCTGAAATGTTCTGTGTACACACGCAACCATTTATATCTATACAAAAAACACCGTTGATAACAATGCGAAATTTTTTTTCTATTTTTTTCATAGCTTTATTATGAACACAAAACAGAATAATACGGTAATTACCTAAATCCAAAAAAATATAAAATTCAAAAACAAAAAAAAGCCCCGATTTATAGCAATAAAAAGTCTGCGTACATACATTGATTTAATAAGATAAACATATTTTACTTCACGTTAATAGCTTGTTGGATATCCTCGTCTCCTTATAACTTCTAGCAATCATTTTTGCATTGAGTCTACCAGCTTTTAAATTTATTGAAGTCCATACCTGCATCATGACTTCCTTAAGCATTGTCTTTGACGTGATTGTTTGCGACCGAATCCTTCGTTCCAAATGATGCCACAAATGCTCTATTGGACTAAGATCTGGATATTGCGAGGGCGTAGATTTCGATATTGCGAGGGAGCTGATTTCGGACATTGTACAGGAACTAGAGTCTTACTACCACCACAGTATGCTTAGGGTCGTTGTCCTGTTGGAAGTAAAAGTTATCGCTGAAGCACAAATGCTCCTTGCCTTTTTCCTTTAAATTGAACTACAGAATGTTAATGTAGTCCATTTTAGTCATGATACTATCAATAAACTAAATTTTTCCAACTCCTCCTCTGGCCATACACCCCACACAACTACACCACCACCGTGCTTTGCTGCACAATCTTCCGAACTTTGATCCCAAAAAAGCAAATCTTGCTATCATCTGAGAAAATAACTTATTTCCAAACCTCTTTTCTCTTATTTAGATGCTCCTTAGCAAGCGCCAGCCGCTTGAGTTCAATATTCTTACAAATGGGATCTGGGCTCCACCGCTTTTGAAGTTGTTTACGACTCGTTAGACAGATGCATGATTTCGGCCTATTTGTCGTAATGACATAACATTCTTACACAAATCCTCAATTTTCTCTCGAAGAATTCGACCTCCTTTCACTTTGTACACATTTTTTAATTGACCTTTTAAATAATTAGTTTAAATGTAAAACTTCTGCGAAAAATAATTTGGCAACTTTGCTACATAAACTTGATTGTCATTCATCACTTGTTTACATTTCTGGTACTTGGACTTACAGTTTTTCGCTTTGTACGCATTCTTTTTATTAATATAAATCAAGGCTATTTTTTGTTGTTTTGAATTTTTAAAGTTTTTCGAAGTAAGGTAATTACCGTATTATCATGTTTTGTGTTCATAATAAAGCCAAAGAATATACAGAATTGACAGTTGATATGAATGTATTTGTGCGAGTTCTGCTAGTGTGAGGAGGTTTTAAAATTGATGTATGTAGTGGTAAAAATACTGTGCACCCCTCATAACTCTACCTATCGTAATTCCTCAATTCACTTAACTTCTCATAATAACTGAAAACATACAATTTTTTTGATAATTTCTGATTGCCAATGAACGCTCAAGATCCACAAGTCGAAATATTCCAGTTGCGTTTAAGTAAACAAATTAATTCGACAAAGTAAAAAATTGTTGTCTCCATTATTAAAGAAAGAAACACTGCCTCTGTTTAATTAAAAGCAAAAAGCTGTAACTTAATTCGTTTAGCTACATTTTTGACCTATTTTGAAGATTTTTCTGAGATTATGGAAACTGTTGTTATTAGTGAGAATACTGTAAAAAGGTTTAATTCCCTTATGACCGGCAATTTCTTAATTTTCATTTCGCCTTTGCTCCTAATTCTTCTAAGCTTGGTGTCCCGTGTGCTCTTTCATTTGTTCATGGCCATAGTTAAATATGAACACAGAGGGGTGTTACTGGGGCATTCGGAACCCATTTTAATATAAATTAATTTTTATTAATTATTTTAGTTATTAGTAGTATATTATGCCAAAAAACCAAAGAATTATTATTCTACAACTTATGCTTACTATGGTGCGTTTACAGTGAGCAAAAGTGTAAATGGAAAGCAATTGGATCAGATTTTACATTAAGAATAGTTATAATTTATTAAATGAACTTGTTAACATTTGAGTTTTCAACTCCAATTTAAAAAATACAATTTTTTTGGATTTAATATCACCTTTTTTTAGAAGTTTCCCAGTTCGTTTTAAAATACAAATGAAGTGAGCCCCTAAAAGTTTAATTTAAACGTAGCCCTGATTTCTTCTGATTCTTTTCTCCGAATATTCGCTATTTTAGACAACATCCCAGCAGTGAAACCAACTAGTTAAAATACTAGGAAAACTCATATATATATATGTAAAATTCAAATATGTGTACCTACATAATATATTAATGTGTACTCGACATGTAAAATAATTTTTGTGCAATAATGAGGAGTGTATTAATTCAGCATGTTAATTCATGGTGCCGCATTTCCACTCTTCCTTGCGAACACTTTGCGGATATTTTAAAACATGCGTTAACTTGAAGATTTATCTCTAAAATGATAAATTACAAAAAGTGGTTAAAATTATAAAAAGTTTGTTTTTCTTCATATTCCAATGTTTGTTTTTACTTCCTTTTTTATTAAATTGACAAGAAAGGATAAATTTAGTATACACGGCAATGAAGTGCCGCATAAGTCAGTAACTGGTTAACTTATAGATAAGGTTTGAACTAGTAAATTAACCACTTGATTTTTTACTATTAAATTTAGGAGTATATTTGGAAGACTGCCTATCATTTTCACTAAAGGGATATGGAATATTTTTACACAAGCACAATAAATTCACATACACTATACGTGTGACCCAAAAAACTGCTCGGAACGGTAAATAAATATGGAGGGAATTGAATGTATTTTCTTATTCTTCTTTGATAAAGCTATGAAAGAAACAGAAAAAAATTGTTCGCCATTAAGTGTTAGGAACGGTGTATAAGTATTTTATAGATATGTTGAGTCGCAGACTTTTTCTAGTGTATATAAATCAGTTATCGAATGAATGAAGTTCAAACTACTCCCTATGGAAATGTACCCGTAATTTAAAAAGACCAGTTGCACAAAATCATTCAATCAAAGATAGCAACAACAATTGGGACAGAAGAGATGCGGAGAAAGCTGAAGTATTCGCTGAACACCTTAGAAGTATTTATTTATTATTTATATACAACTATAACTTAAAATTAAAATTATAAGCTAAGGGAAGATGGGGTGTAAAGCGCTTTCCAGAGGCAGATTGATGTTAGATTGGGGTCTTTTTATTTTTTTATTTATTTTATTAAAATTAATTGAATAATTAAAATAATTATATAACTCTACCTGCCGGGTTATGAAGATTGAGATTTTATATCATAAGCAAACAAGAAAATTCAATTATTTTTATATTATATTTTCAATTCTTAGTTGTTGTAGAAAACTGTATATTGTATAAATATTTTCATGAGAGGGGGATGCAACAAATACTAAAGGACTTTTATTTTGGAATACTAAGGTTCGGATAGTGGAAATGGAAGGACAGGCAGAAAGCAGATGTGACATGGTGAGAGGTGAATTATTGCAAAAGCAATAATCTTTTTAAAAAGATGCTTGAGGGTTAGTAACGTGTGACTTATAAGGGTGGTCATATCGTACCCATTAATCGTTTAATTTTTAGAATTGTGAGGACGGAAAATACTACAAGTATTTTCCGCACACAGAACTCATACCCAGCATGCAATATCCCACAGCCTAACAAAAAGTAGCCACCTCCCACAACAACAAAACATTTATGCACAGACGATCTGACCAATAAGCGTAAAGGTTTTAATGATCTCAGAAACGTAAAGTGTTATACTGAACACTACAGCGACCAAAGGCGGAACACGGAGAAAAACGAGAGAGAAACACACACAAAGCATTCAGCAGGCGGAGTACAAATAAATATTTATAACAACAACAACAACAGTACAGCGACCGAAGGCGGAACACGGAGAAACAGAAACACGCTAACCGATCGCAAGCGCAAAGCAGTAAACAGGCGGAGTACAAATAAATATTTATAACAACAACAGTACAACGATCGAAGGCGGAACACAGAGAAACACGAAAAAGCACCACACACACGCTAACCGATCGCACACGCAAAGCAGTAAGCAGGCAGAGTGCAAACCAATCTCTGCAACAACAACAACACTACAGCGACCGAGGGCGGAGCATGGATGACAACGAGAGCGCACCACACATACGCGAGCCGATCGTAAACACAGAGCAGTAAACAGGCGGAGTGCGAACAAATATTTTAACAACAACAACACTATAGCGACCGAAGGCGGAACACAGAGGAAAACAAGAGTGCACCACACACACGCTAACCGATCGCAAACGCCAAGCTGTAAACAGGCAGAGTACGAAGAAATGTTTCTACAACAACAACAACACGACAACTAACAGCAGCGATCAGGCCACACTACTGCAAGCAACAACTATGCTGGACAACTAGAGACATTACAACAACAAGGTGGTGAACCAGCAGAAGTTGAAGGTGGCCTAAGGACAACTGGACCACAATAACAACAAGCACTGATCCCATGACAAGCTTTCGCTATATAAGCGAAGTGAACCGGACAGTGAGGCTCTTTGATCCAGCATCGTTCACTAAGTACATAACGCACCAAGCTCCTAGAGACGCACCAAGCTTCGTAGTTCGTCGTAGTAGTACTATTAACAATAAATAAAACAGGCAGAGCCAGGAGTTTATGGTTTTGACCGACTCTCCCTGGAGACTAGCGCGAAACACCAGGCACTACCGCGAATACACAGACAAAGTAGGGTATTTTTATATAAGTAAAAAAACAATTGAAATAAATTCTTGAAATAAAATAAAATCACAACAAAACTAACACAACTACAATAAATATCTGTAAGCGACCCTGGAACCCGCTGAGTTTTACCCCAGCGAAATTGAGTCGTTACAGTATATATGTATATACTCGTATATCCTGGGTGAAGTAAAAATACTTTTTTTGGAGAATGGCTTAAAGTATTCTAACGGACAGTTTAGTGCATCTTTAGCTGCTAAGTCAGCTATCTCGTTTCCAGATATACCTGAATGACCTGGTATCCCACATTATTTTGACTTTACAATGAGCAATTGTTGTATATTTTCTATAAACTCTAAACTGTTAGAATAGTTTTTTGTGGCCTCATAGACTCATCGACTGTCAGTGCAGACGACATTTTTCCCAATTCTGTTTCTGGATAATACGGCTTGCGCTTCTGCTTCAAGAACGCTCGATCCATGCGGTAATAATCCTCTGGAAATATATGTTCCATTCTTGGCTACGACTGCGATGCAATTGCATCCTGGTTTTTTGAACCATCAGTGAAAATCGAAGACCAATTCTTTTCTTTGAGTGGTGTAATAGTGTCTAGGAAGAGCTGCTTGTAGAGTGCAGACTTTGTTCCTCCCTAACCATACCTTGTTAGTGGGTGTTTGACTGATCGTCTTGGTGCAGTAGTATTGCAATCCAGATTGGTTTTAAGATTATAAACTGCACATAGCGCTGATTTCATCGACAGGGAGAGTTTACGAGCTTTTAAGAGTTCTATTTCTTTATACTAAGTATGCGATGAGGTACAAAATAAACGAGGTGTTAGACCACAACGCTGGATCTGCATACTCTGTTCAATTTTAACGAAGCCTCCTCTAAGAGATTTTCAGTACACGTAGCTCTTAAGGTTCGTTAGCTGGACCTCACAGCTGCATAATATGGTGTCTTTAACATAATAAGATTGGTTTTGGCACATTTTACATAGATTTGCAGCCCGTAGTCTATTTTGGAGAGAATTGTCAGTTTCGAAGCAGAAATTAGAGTGTTAGGGTGGAGATGACTTTTAGGGGATGCGAGGTATTTCAAAATGTTTATTCTGGCAATTGGCACAATTTTTTTAAATATATACAATGGTGCTTAAAGCTACTTTTATTTTCAAATATTAGGGCAAGAATTTTTTAATAGATAACATTTTCAATAGTCATATTATAATTAATTTTCGTGTTTTAGCATATATTTTTTCTACAAATGTTTAAATGTTTAGATTTAATAAAAGAAATTTTAGCCCCGAGTGTACCTTACACTCGACCAGCTGTCAATAATTTTAAGTATTTCAACTAGTTTTTTGTTTATTTGCTTGATATCTTCATTCTTGCTGATGACATATAGATCATCTGCATATAAGCAATGCTGAACATGCCTATTTGCAAGAATCAATTTATTTAAATCATCAAAATCTATTGTAAATAGAACAACAGAGAGTGGTGAGCCTTGAGGGATACCATTGGAAAGTGGATACGTAGATGATGATTGTTCACCTTGCAACGTATTTTTCTAAGGATTTTAGATAATAGAACATTTTTGGGCCAATATTCCATTCTTGAAGATATTTAAAAATATATGGGGACCAATCTTATCGAAAGCTTTTTGGAAATCTATGGAAAGCACAGATATATGGTTTTTTTTAGAAAAACATTTGCTAACTAGATGATCTATGTACAGTAAAGCGTCTGTGGTACATACACCTGGCCTGAATCCAGTTTGGTAGGGTGAGAGGAGGTTAGAAGTATTTAAAAACCATGAAAGTCTTTTTACAAGAAGATTTCCTAAGCAAGCGAAATTGGACGATAGCTTTCCATATCGACTAAATCCTTGTTTGGGTTCGGTCGTTTTATAGATTTGGCGGACGATCCCAGGGGTTATCTGATTATACAGAGATATGATTCTGCAGTGCAAACCGCGAGGTAAATTGTCCTGCCCCGGAGAAGATCCGGAAACAGATTTAAGGCAAGTTATTAGCTGATTTAAATTTATATCTGTTTCTAGCTGCTTTGGAAATTTGTTGTTAGTGTGTGTAATGCGTATTGAGAAGAAGTTGCTCAAAATTATTTTATATTTGTAATGGGTCAATTATAGAGGTGTGGTTTACTTGAAACATTTTTTTAAAATTTGTAATATGTTAGTGTTTTAATTCCTCGCCAAATGTCTTATACTTAAGTACTTGGATTAAGGGTTTTAGTGAAGTTTTCAAAAGTTTTATTTTTGGAATTTTTTTTTCTCCTTATATAAAGCCTTCTTTTTGCGATAATCTATAAGGTTGAGTGTGGTCATATTTCTTTTATAAGTCTTTTTCATTTCTAATTTTATTTAATTCTCTTGACCACCAAAGTACATTTCTAGTCATCTTATTTAAACGCGTTTGTGGAATAGAGGAGTTAGCAGCAGAGCGAATTATTTTATGAATTTGTGAGGCTTCTTTGTTAACGTTAGTGTAATAATGTGCAGTAAAATGGTTATATAACAGGAGTTTCTGAAATATATATATATATATATATATATATAATCCAATTAGCACGTTTGGAATTAAATGTTGGTTCTTTAGGAGGAATTAGCATCTTAAATTAAATTAAAGCACTAAATTATGTTGTGGTACAAATTGAAAAAGGAAAATGGAAGAGAATAACAAATATGATTATACATTATTATATTAGGTGATAGATGTTTGACTGTTTAAGGAAATCAATTATTAGTTTGATATTCTTATTGTTATGATTGGAAAGATCTTCCTGTTTAAAAACAATGATTCCTCATCCACTAAAATGTTGACATGAAGTATTTATGTGTTGAATACTGATTGGGTAATTGGAAAATGGGCAGAGATTAGATATGTTATATGTTTAATTGTATGTACTTGAATTGTGATTTCATACTGTGCGGATTTGTTTTTAAAACGTTCCACATAGTTCATAAAAAAAAGGAAATATAAAAATTAAAATAATACAAATTATAAACACCTAAAGTGATCACGCAAATCGCCGAGATAGTGACTCGACCACTGGTTTGGGATTACACCTTTGTCTAAATTAATGTGTAAACTAAAAATCAAAATTAATAATAGGCAAAAATCCAAATAATGGTAATAACAAAACATAAACCAAAAACAAATTATACATGAGCATTTTGCGCTCTCCACCTCTAGCTAGAGATCGATGTCTCACCCCCACGCGTCCTTCTGCATCACCAATAAGCAGTTTACCAAAAACTTCACTGAAACCAACGGAGTTGTCCTCTCATAAGTTAACAGCGCATGTGCATACCAACTCAGCAACGGTTATCAGCAGGCGCCCCTGCAGAAAACACGGAACAACAAACTACTGCTCAACTAGAGCAAATGACACCTATGTCAAATCAGACGGTAAGTGAACAAAACTCCCTCAATGATAATTCCGCGCAAGAAGCAAACAGACAAATGCATTCTCATGCAAATACAGCTTACACACGCTTGCTAAGCTCAATATCGTCTGATAAACATTCAAAAACAACAAATATAACAAATACAACAATTTCCGCTCAGTCTGCAACTATACAAACAGGCATGGATCGGTATATTCAGATTAAAGGGAAACTAAGCCCCCCAAAAAATAATAAATCAAAAATATATAAAAGAAATGAAATTGATCAACCTACTAACTCAATGTACCACAACAGGTTTGCCGCACTTAATGATGACCCAACCAAAGAAAATGAAATAATTTAAAAGTAAAATAAATTCATTTGAAAAAATCATTAAACCGCCGCCAATCTACTTGCGTGAAAAAAGTTCAAACGTTCTGGTTGAAAATATTGCTCGCCTAATAGGCAAGAATAATTTTCATATAATATCGCTCAAAAAAGGTAACATACAAGAGACTAAAATCCAAATATATAACGAAAAAAATTATTGCTCTATTGCTAATTACCTCGACGATAACAAAAAAAAAACTATTACACGTACCAATTGAAAAGTAGAAAAGGCCTAACTTTTGTAATAAAAGGAATAGAACCAGAAGTTGAACCAGTTGAAATAATGCAAGCGCTGGCAAACGCCGGATTCAATGCAAAAACAATATTTAACATAAAAAACACGGATAAAATACCTCAACCATTATTTAAGGTGGAGCTCGTTCCAGAGACGAGAAATCTGAAAAAAATGAAACCCACCCTGTTTATAGCCTACGTTACTTAATACATCGGTGAATTTCAATTGAGGAGCCCCATAAGCGGAAAGGTCCGGTACAATGCTCAAATTGCCAGGAATATGGTCACACGAAATCCTACTGCACTCTACGCACAATATGTGTCGCTTGCGGCGATTTTCACCCCTCCGTTGAATGTAAATTTGACAAATTTGATAAAAATGTAAAAAAATGCAGCAACTGCGGTGGTAACCACACGGCCAACTATAGAGGGTGTCCAGTTTACAGAGACCTGAAGATGAAGGCGCGTACAACACAAAAGCTAGTTCGCTGTGAACATAGCAATATTGCACCTAACTATCGTAGCATAAATCCAGCCAATGCTGCGCCCTCGTCCTCCTCAATGACGTACGCAAACGTATTGAAAAAAGCACCTACTGAAAGTCTAGCTAGTTCTCCACCCGTTCAAAATGTAGAAGCAATGATTTGTAACCTAACGCATTGTATGACCCAATTTATGTCAACCATGCAAACAATGATTCATGAACTTATACAAAATCAGAATCTACTGATGAAAATACTGCTCTCTCAAAAATAAATGTATCAATTAAAGTTATGCTACTGGAATGCCAACGGTATTATCCAATACAAAAAAGAAATCAAGAATTTTTGTACAACAGCGAAATTGACATAATGTTTATCTCAGAAAGCCATTTAACAGATTAGTACAACTTCAGTATTGCCGGTTTCAATTTCTACAAAACCAATCATCCAGACGGTAAAGCGCACGGAGGCGCAAGAATTCTAATTAATGCCCGTATAAAACATTTCCTACGTGACAAATATGCCGAAAGACACATCCAAGCCACTTCAATCTCCCTTCAGTGCTGGGGCGAAATTATAACAATTTCTGCAGTATGCTGTCCACATAGATTCCAAGTAACGTCAGAAAAATTCCTGCAGTTTTTGCAAACACTCGGAAGAAATTTTATAGCAGCTGGAGACTGTAATTCTAAGCATACATACTGGGGCTTTCGCCTGGTAAACCCTAAAGTTCAAACTGTTGTATGATGTGTTAATTGATCATCGGAATCATCTAGAGTTTGTCTCAAGTGGCCATCCCACGTACTGTCCAGCGGACCAGCGAAAAATCCCTGATCTTATTGATTTCGCTGTGATCAAAAATATAAACAGGGAACTGGTTTCCTCTGAAGCAATTTTCGACTTGTCCTCCGATCACTCACCTGTCGTCATATACTTTAACAAAACTCCTGAACTTGTACATAAAGCGCCCAAATTGACCACCAACAAAACGAACTGGCTCAAGTATAAGAAATACGTGAGTACACATATTCGCCTGGAATCTCCTCCTAAAAACAAAGATGACTTAGAGAGAGCACTCCACGAGTTTAATTCCTTATTAGCATCAGCGGCTGCGTGCGCAACACCAACAGAAAGAACGATGCCGGTTGCTACCCGTTATATAACTTAAACCCATGTGCAGTGCCTCGTTAAGGAGAAAAGACGCCTAAGACGAGAATGGCAGAAATATAGGTCACCTGCCCTAAAGAGGAAATTAAAATTGTCACAAAATCACCTTAGAGATGTACTTCGAAAGGAAGCTGAAGCAAGTATTGACACCTATATTAAAGATCTGGGCCCGCTTTACTCACTTTGGAGAGCTACAAAGGTTGCAAAAAGCCCAAGGGAAAGTGAGCCACCAGTAAGGCTTGGAAATGGAAGTTGGGCCAAAACCGACGAAGAAAAAGGAGCAGCGTTTTCTGCACATCTACAAACAGTTTTTTGTCCTAATGCTCCGTGCAATAACTTCGAGGTCCCTACTTTACCTAGAACCAAAGTGACTCAGCCGCTTCAACTAAAAATCAAAGACTTAGAGTGTGTCATTAAAACAGGTCTTAATGCGAAAAAGTCCCCTGGATATGACCTAATCACAAATAAAATGGTCATGGAATTACCACACATAGCGTTAATATACCTAACGAAATTGTTCAATGCTATCCTTCGCTTGGGTCATTTCCCGCATATATGGAAGATATATAGAAATACCTGAATCGCCTGCAAAATCATCCGAACATACTTGCAAGAAGTCTACTCCAGCAGAATTCTGCTTCACGTCCAAAGAAACCATGTTTCTAAACTTATTTACAAACTAATATGTAAAATGTATTTATATAAAATTTTGTTTCCCTCTTCCTTTAAAATTATAATTAATTAATATATATGAACTAGTAGAACCCAAATAGCTCCAAACAATAGGCAAAGAGCATATTTAATACATTAGTTTTAAAATTTGATAACTTATTGTTAGTTTCCAATGGAGTAAGATACAATAACAAATAAATGGTTTAATAAAAAAAAATTGTATGTATGTTTGTTTAATTGAATATATAAGTTGATATCATCCGCATATGCACAAAAGCATATTTCTTTGTGGAGCTGAATAATATCGCAGAGTTCGTTGTATGCTACAAGCAGACTTCAATTATTCCGTAGTTATTTACAAAAACACGACTCGGTAGAATTTACAGAGTGCGTTAGCGCGGGAAATAGAACAACAACAACACGAGGAACGAATGAAAAGAAAAGAGACAACGACATAACAATCGCTGTGCAGACAAGTTGCGCGGACATCACACAAAGGAGAAACACACAAATAGTGTTTAAACGCTGGTGGGAAATTTAAATAATATTAACCACCAGCAGAAAGAAATCATGCGTGCAACAACAACAACAGGGCCGCTGCAACTACTACGCGCTTGACAACAGCCGGACTTTTGCAGGAAGACACTGAGGGTCGCCTAAGGTCAAGAGGAAAACACCAATAATGCCTTGGCCTTAGCAACAGGAAGCGGTAGTCGGAGAAACGGCCAGCGGGACTAGAAGAACAACTAGAGTTGCAACAGGAGGATAGGAGAGGACAGTCTGTGGAGGAATGTAGAGGACAGTTGTTTTATCATTGCATATGTAATACGATCAAACCCTGCAGTTCCTCCTTTTAGTTTCAAAAGGGAAGATTAATAAAAGAATTGTGAAATTTATCGTAAGAGGATTCTGTTGACCAGCGTGTACAGAAGTTTTCTGCAATGGTTTCGGTGTTGATACTAACTAATCGATCGGAAGTGTCGTTTTTAATACAGAGAATTTTAAATGTGGATTTAAGGCCATTTTAAATGTGGATTTAAAGTTGCTAGTGGATATGTTGTTATTTAGTAGTCGCCATTTTGCCTTTCTCATCTTTTTTAGTTCGTCTAATTCGTGATCCCACCAAGGGACATTATGGGATTTATTTTTTTTGGTAGCTTCTTTATTAATGTTAAAGGAAAAAGGGTGGGATTCGCTATGGGAGTTTAATTTTTTTTTTATGAGTTGCCAGCAGCATCTTTAATTATGAAAGTGGGTAAGTGGGTTTCTTTGATTGGAGTTTAGGAGAGTTTTGACAGAAGAGGGTGATAATAATTGGAAAGTGGTCGCTACCATGTAGGTTGTTCAAGATGAAGCTTAATATGGAGTTGTGTGTTGGAGGTTCTTTATAATTTCAGAGTATGCTTGAGTGTTGTGTTGGTGTCTTGCATGGTAGATTTCTAGAGCAGATTTAATGCTGACTTTTTGAAGTGTTTTGATTGCTTGCAATTTCTGGTGTTTGATAAAAATAGGGTATTTTTTATCCCGAGCCGAATTTATACACTTGGGATTGTTGTTGCATTTTTCGTTCAGTTCAGAGTGGAATGAGTAAACACAGTTGAGATATATTTTTTCATTTTTGCACAGCTTTGTTGCATCTAAGAGGTAGTGGAATGTAGGGGCGGACTACAACTTTTCCGTACCCGATGAGTATGTCGTTTGGTAAAGTGTGAGAAGCGAAGGTGAGGATGATAATACCGGTTTCTCTGATCGTGTCATCTACTTTTTTCATTATTTTCTTCAGCTCTGTTACATTTTGCCTTTTGAGTTCATCCAATATTTCCTCTTCACTAATATTTCTAAGGTCATTAGAATAGATTATGCCCTTGGAATAATTGAGGGTTAAGTGCTTAGAAACATCAATTGTTATCTTATTGGAGAGTGCCGTGATTTTAATTAGTTTATTAGCTTGGGTAGAGTTTTTTGTTCCGATTAGAATTGCACCGTTTCTTGGTTTTTTGCATAAGTCAACTTCACCATCACATGTATAGTCTATCACTTTTTTAATGAGAATGGGATAAACATTCGACGTGCTGTCTTTTCTGGAATTAAGAAAATAGAGTAATTTGTATTCTTTTTTAAAGTTTTGGTTTTGTCATACTGGATCAGTCAGTGGCTGATTCAATTTTGGACCGTGTATGTCTGGAGGTATATTCATTGTGCAAATTTTTTCTTTTACAATGTTTTCTTAAATATTGTCTGTGTGTTATTAGTTTAATTTAAACTACACTAAAAAGGAAAGAAAGAGAAGAAGCTGGAAAGCATACGATAGAAAAGGAAAAAAAATTCACTTCAATGTCAAACGATAACTGAGCGAAGTTATGAAAATTTTTGAAGTAGTGAAATTTTTCTGGGCTGAGACTCGTTGTACACAGCTATTTGACTTCCTTTGGTTTGAAATGAATTGGTACTGCTGGTGCCGTTGTTGAAACATTCTGAATGCTGTTGTTGTTGCGGGTAGATGGATTAGGTTGAAAGACTAACCTGAGGTGCGCTGAAAAAGAATTGCCTTTTTCTTCATCTGTTTTTGCCCAAGTTCCATCGCTTTGTCTTAGAAGTGATTCACTATCCATCGGTGTTTTAACCATTTTTGTGGCTCTCCAAAGAGAGTAATTAGTGACTTTGAAAGGAGCCAATTATTTTCTTTAGGTTTTTTTCCTTTTCCTCGCGAAGAGTATTTTTTAGCTGATTTTGGACTGATTTTAGTTTTACCTTTAGTGCTGGCGATCTATATTTTTGTCACTCACGCCTTAATCTCTTCTTTTCTTTAACGAGGCATTTTAATTGTACGGGCCTGGCAATATTGATCCAAGAGCCCGCGTCGCCGAATCAATATCCTACTTACTCTTAAATTGTGTGTTAACGCACACGTGAGTACTAATATATTTACGAAATTTGATCCAGTTTGTTTTCTTGGAGGTCAGTTTTATTGTTTTTGCAATGAATTCTGTTTCTTTTTTTAAATATATTATTACCAGGGAGTGGTCGGGTGACAAGTCGAAACAGGACAGGAATAGGTTGATTTTCCAGATGATATAAAGTGTAGACTATTTTGGGAGTCTACCAGCGCATTAAAAATTGTTTGCCCTTCGGGTTAAAATCTCCGGTTGAGAGAAATTTGTTACCGTGGGATTTAAAGAAAGTAACAAAATCGGTTGTAGACGTATAGTGGACAATCAACTGATGAAATTTCTAATCTCTATCTTGTTCGCTATTGAATAATGTTTACTCCACTGCAATATTCCTCAGCTTATTCTTTTTTTACAACATTATACATACTGCGTTCTTTAAATAGCTTAATTTTTTCTATTTTCAACATCTAATTCCACAACAAGGCAGTATAGTAATAACAAGGATCTCTCTCGTAAATATTTCTCTAAATTTCTATTGTTCCAAAATTTTCAAAGACATCAGTTAAAACAATAAAATTTCTCTTCAAATATAGAAACATGTAATCATATAGCGCCATAATCATAGTCAAACATAAAAGCAGGCTTTAGTTAGGTAAAAGACTAAAATATATAGTGCAACTTTATTTTTTCAATTATCATAGTCAGTTTAGTACATGCTTCATAGTACAGATTTCTCGATTTTTTCTCGTCCATCTCCAAAAGAAGCCAACAGCTGATCGATTTCCGTAGAGCTATTTTATATTTTGGCGATTGACGATGGCAGAAAAAATAAAAGTAAGCATATTTGTAAATAGTTACATCACAATTATATCATTTGGTTTTTAATATATTTCTTTAACTTAGGAAAGAAAACGTGAGCAGAATTGGAGCGCAACAGAAAAAGATTGCCTGCGAGAATTTATAAGCTGTCACATAGATGTTATCGAAAATAAAGAAAATGATCTAAAAGTAATAAGGAAGAAAAGGATGCATGGGATGTCATCAGCATTGGCATCCGGATATGCCCGCAACATTTCAAGGATGAAGCTGCAGTGGATGCGGATAAAAATTGGAGCACGAAAAGCTGTTTCACAGGTGAGGAAGGCAACAGCAGCTACTGGAAATGTTGTGGCGATTCCAACTTGAAGTGACGACGATATAAAAGTGCAACAAATGCTATCTTGTGAATTTGAGGAGGATACAATTTTAATTGATAGCAATAATACTCCGCTATTTCTACGTAAATATAGCCCTGTTTTACATTAAAAAACTCTTCACAGACACCGGAAGACGATGCTGCATGTAGTAGTGTACTTCAAACTACCCCTCCACATAGTGAGGCACTGCTTCAGGCATTGCGCAATCTTCCAAAGACTACCGCCACGAAAGCTGATGTAATCAAAGAGAGGCAAAATCAAATTTCAAAATTCTGCGCATACGGGCAAGCTACATTTGCTTCGGATGGAACAACTCCGGGCTGAAATTACTCATTAGTCGAGGATGCAGCACCGTCAAGAAGAGCAGTTAGAGGAGCTACATGTCCTACAGTGCCAACTCTTCGCACTCAAATAATGCAGCAGAAACTACTTTGGTAACCAGACAATTCTTTCGTTTTTATACATTTTTTTTAGTTTTATTTGTTTAGTATAGAAGGGGACTGAATTTGTATGTTTTGTTTTTCTACTTTTTAAGAGTACTAAGAAAAGACATTTTAATTTTTTTTTATAAAAATAATATAAAATAAATAATCATAATAATAAAAAAAGATAAGTGCAAATTTAATTTAAAAATATGTGTTAATAACTGCCGGTTGGTACGCTCTACCGGAATTCGATGAAGTTACTTCTATGACTTCATTACTTCGTACAGCTGATATCTGTCCAACAGTGGTATTCATATCCAAGACTTCAAAATAAAATTTTCTATAACTGCTTTTATAAATGAATGATAATAAACGTACGAGGGCGGATTGATATTGAAGCTACCTAGCGCTAGATGGCAGCACAAACACAAAAACTTTTTTTTTTTAGAAATTGCGATCTGTCAAACGTCAGCTGTTAAAATTTCAACCAAATTCATCGATTAGTTTATTTGTTGTAGTCGTTTGAAGTAACCAACTTTTGTGTTTCTTGAAAAATGGAAAATATCGAATTTCGTGCAGTGATTAAACACTATTATTTGAAAGGGAAAACGGCGAAAGAAACAAAAGAAAAGCTCGATAAACATTACGGTGAGTCTGCTCCGTCAGATGACATGGTAAAATATTGGATTGCTGAATTTAAACGCGGCCGAATAAGCACTGCAACAATACCATCAACAGGAAGGCCAAAAGAGGTGGTTACTGAAGAAAATATCAAGAAAATCCTCGATATCGTTATGAATGATCGCCGAGTCAAGTTGCGTGAGATTGTTGGAATGGTAAACATATCATATGAACGTGTGTTCAACATTTTGTATGAACATTTGCATATGAAAAAGCTATCGGCAAGATGGGTGCCGCGTTTGCTCAGTGTCGAACAAAAACGAGTTCGACAGACCACTTCACAGCGGTGTTTGGACATGATAAAGCGTAATTCTGTTGATTTTTGGCGTCGATTAATAACTGTTGATGAAACGTGGGTCCACCACTACACACCTTAAACCAAAAATTGGCACCCGGTCCCTTACCCGACAGACCGGATGCGATGGATATCCCACTTAGCCAGGAATCGGCTGGGATGTCTATCTCCTCGGAACAGGCGAGAAATCTTCTTGAACCTGCTCCAGAGAAGATTCCAAAACTTAGGGTGAACCTGTCCGGCGCTGGACGTAAACGTTTTAAGGCTTTGCTTGCCAGGGTCATATCGCTGGAAATAGCTCGGTCCTTGGCGGCAAATCCAGCGAACGTGTCTGCGCGATGGACCCCTAAAAGATCCCGTTCAGATGGCTCCACGCCAACATCGAGCTCCAGGCCGAAAAAGCGGTTTGCACAGGACGGCAACAAAAACATTGATAAAATGTCAATAGTGCCCCCAGCTGACCCGCCGGTTTTCGGTGAGATGAAGGAGGTGGAGACCTTACTTGGGGGCGAACCTGGTCCCAGAAAGAAGGTGGCGAGTGTCTCTGAAAGACATGGCGTGCAGGGCGCCTCCTTGGGGGTTCCCTGTTCAAAGCCTACTCTAGCGGAGACAGTCTGCTCCAAAAAGATAGGGATTATACCTAGCAATTTCCCGGAGAGCATATGGTCCACTGAAGAAATTAGGAAAGTACAACGGTGTATTCTTGACAAGATGTTCGAGACTCGTGGGGGCCCAGTGAAGCCACACTTTGCAGGCTGTAGTTTCAAGCCTGGATGGTTGACGATCAATTGTCTGGACGACGAAACCGTAGCCTGGGCTGAAGAAAGGATACCAGCCATGAGGCAATGGGAGGGGGCTGAGTTGAAGGTAGTGGACTACTTTCCCGGCTCGGTGTCTTGGCAGAATGACCGAATTTTGGGGCAAGTGGAGTTGCAGAATTCGGGCATTAGTGTCAGCGAGTGGCGGGTGCTCGATCGCCTACAAAAAGGCGACCAGGTCGAGCTGGCAATTGCTCTGGACCCCATCTTGTCTGAAAGGGTTGAGACACTGGGCAACAAGGTTTATGGCTTTGGCAGTGCCCAGCTCCGACCTAGACTGAAGGGGAACAGAGCAAAATCTGCTGTTGGTGTTGACGAGCAACCAACAACATCTGTTGCAGCGCGGGCAAAGCAGAGTAGCCAGAAGCTGAAAACGGGGCCCATTTTCATAAAGCCAGTACCGAGAGCGGAGAGAGGCAACACTCGTGCCCAACGTCCAAAACCAGCTGCTCTCTCTGGTAGGCTCAGAAAATGGGAGAGAAAAGACCCGGAGGCTGCGGAAACTTTGCGGAGCACAAAGGGTGGTAAGATCCGCAAGGATCGGTCTGGGAAATAATGTCCCAGGCCCCATCACGAACGCAAAACTCTTGGAAGCAGCTTCACTGTCTCCAAATAAATCTCCACAGGGCTATAGCAGCCTCTTACAGGCTCAGTGCCTTGGTGGAACACCAGTGTCTGGACTTCGTAGCCATTCAAGAACCATGGGCCACAAATGGGCGCATATATGGTCTGCAGACAAAAACATGACAAGTTGATCTATGATAATAATGTTGACCGACCGTGGGCAGCGATGATGATCAACAAAAATATTAAGGGAGATTGGAGGCACCTTCGAAATAAAAA